>AWUE01020723.1:0-59274 GCA_001974825.2 Corchorus olitorius | reverse complement strand
GACTTTGGATGTTCTCTTGCTTATTTTGATGCATGCAAGGGTCTATTTTTTGTTAAAGATTGATGCTTTAGCTGTTTCTTTGATTACCCATTTGATGCATTTGAAGTAAATTTTGCATCTTGTTTTTATCGAGCTTTTGTTCCGAGTTTCTTCCCCATCTTCATTATTTGTTTTTCTTTTTGATGTTCTCACCTTCTTTAGCTTTAAAGCTCCTCAAATGTGTCTGATTTTTATGAATCTTTATGATTTTTGATTAATGATAATCTGGGGTTTTGGTTAATGTTGATTATAAAATTTATGCTATCCCATTGCTACTTACTTCTTATTAGAGTTCAATGCAAATTAAGGATCAGCTTCTTGTTGCTTTGCCTTGTGTGTTTATAATAGTTCATTGTTGGCTATGAGCTACTAAAAGGATTGTGCTTTGTTGTAGATTTAGATTTACCTTATTATCATATTGAATGAAGCTCAGGGAGGATTTTGTGTCCTTAGTTTCTTCATCGGTGCTAGAAAATCTTCTCTAAGATTAAGAATTTTTTCTTGATGAAGATTCACAAGTATTTTTTTTGCTTCTCATCTCGGTTTTGTTGATTTGATTCAAGGATCCTGTACTATTTTTGCTAAGGCCAAACTTTTGTTTGAAAGTGAAATTGTATAATATTATTACTGTTGTTATGTTGTAGCTTCCAAAATGCTCATTCTTTTGTGGCGTTTTTTTGTGGTTGAATGTAATGTGATGATCTGGGCATTTATTTTCTGTTGCTCCTATCTGGATATGACTGTATACGAGCTATGATTCCATTTCTATCACGGTTGAATATTCTCATTGGGGGTAGCTAAATCAATGATCTTTAATGTTTTTGGTTAAGGTATTGCCATACAGGGTACTTGCTTCTTTATGTGTTTTGGTCTTAGCAATTATAATATATTTGTATTGATTGTTTCTTGTTTCTAATGCAGTAAGGGATTGCTGGTTTTCTTGCTAGAAGATTGAGCTTCATAGATAATGCTGTGTAAGGAAACATACTATACAGACAAGTTCAATGGATGGTAATGCGATGGCTGATCCAGATTCAGAGTCCTCTTTGCAGTCTGATACATTGGGTTCAAGGCATATTAGCAGCTCACTTTTCAATATACCTGGTTTCCTTGTTGGGTTTAGCACTAAAGGCTCTTCAGATTCGGATACAGTATGGAGCCCTACATCTCCTCTTGATTTGAGAGTTTTTGCAAATTTTAGCAACCCGTTTAGTGTTAAGTCTCCCAAATCATCATCCCAAACTGGTTTTCAAAAGAAGTGGGATTCCCATAAGGTTGGCTTGAGCATTGTGAATTTGCTTGCTGATGAAAGTAAATCAGATGGTGAAGACCTCGATTCTCCAAAGAGAAAGAATATCATTTTTGGACCACAGGTGAAGACTAAATTTCCTTACTCCTCTAGTTATTCCCATGAATTCCTCGGTAATTCTATGAAATCCAGTTCCTTGCCTAGGAACTACATAATTTCACAACTTTTCCAAGCCAGGAAATCCACCACCTCAGGTGATTCTAGTCTTGTCTTAGGAAATGAGGAAGTGCCATCGGAACCCAAACCAAATTCCATCTGGCCTTCTCCTCCTTTTGTTTCCTCCGCCCAAAACTCCAACTTGAGTTCCAGAAGTTTTTGTTCTGAAAATGGAACCACCAGCATTAATAGTTCATCTCTGCCAATTGGCAGAGCTTTGCAAGTAGATGATTCTTTGGTAAGTAAACCAAGCTCACTTCCTATACCCCTTGGCCATAGCACGGGATCTCTCTCTGCACGCGAGATAGAGCTTTCTGAGGATTATACATGTATAATTTCTCATGGTCCAAACCCCAAAACAACTCACATTTTTGGTGACTGTATTTTGGAATGTCACAACAATGAGTTGACCAATTTTGACAGAAAAGAAGAACCAGGAAACAAAGTGCCTCAAATGGATAAGAGCACAGAGACTTTAGCCCCTTACCCCTCTGATGAGTTTTTGAGCTTCTGTTACACTTGCAAGAAAAAACTAGAGACGGGTGAAGATATTTACATGTACAGGTTTATACCATTCACATCCCTCTGCTTCTTTTACTTCAGTTGCATCTTGTTGTAATGATTGAGACTGTATTTTCTTCTGATTCTTGCAGGGGTGAGAAGGCATTTTGCAGTTTTGATTGCCGCTCTGAGGAGATTTTTGCAGAGGAAATGGAGGAACCATGTAATAATTTCTCTGATGGTTCTCCTGAGCAGAGTGATGATGATGATCTCTTCCTAATGGGTATGCCCATTAACATGTAATAGGGCTATAGTCATGATTGCTTTTTGCAGGCTTCCATGCCAAGAGTGATAAAATTGCTGCAAAGTTTAGCACCTCGATCATCTGTTCATAAAGAGCTGTTTATGTGAATCTGTTTGCAGCCATGGATGATCACAGCATAAATCATGAGTCATGGATAGCTCGGCATAGAGTTTGATTTATGGTCCGGAGATAGATATCATAACTAGACTGTTGTTGCATTATAATTTTGATTAGATGAGATAGTAGTGGCCAGAAGCCCCATCTCATCGGTTTTCATCCTTTCTATTACCATTGCTCTTCTGTGAGCTGTTGTAGAAGAAGCCTCGTGAACTTGAAAAACTCAACATTGAATCTTGAATGTATGCGGCGTTTACTGAATTGGATGCATTCTTCTTCAGATAATTCTTTTATTCTGCAGCTGGCTTTCTTGTTCTTTGGCATTATATGACTACAAAATGGAGATTATATCTTATGTCTGCAATAAGTTCTACATGAATGCCGGTAGGGCAAATTTGTTATGTGATCTACTGTTGTCAATATCTTGGTCATTTGGATTTACATTGTTGACTGGTAATGTAAACATTCATTGTCAGACTGACTGAGTGCATCTACCATCCAACAACTATAATAATTTGTGCATCAATGCTCAGGCCCAGCTATGCCTTTTCTCCATTATTATTCTCTTACATTTGCATCTTCCATTTCATTTTTGCTTGCAGCTTAAATTTCTGCATAGAAGTCCTTTTTTTTTTTTCGTTCCTAGTGACTTCTTTGAGAAACCATTCATGGTCTTAGGCATTTTTTCCAAGTTTTTCTCCTCCAAGTTCTTCTAGACAGTACTTACTACTCCCTCAGTTTCCATTACTTTCTGGTCAAGTGTCATTGTTTTGCATATTGAAGAATTGATAGTACATGTTGAAATACATGTGCAGAAGAGGGTAAATGCTGATTGACATATTTCTGTGGTGTAGGAATTGTAGCAACCAAGCTTTTCAAATTAGCCCCTCATTTCATGTCCAGCCAAAAAAGGAAAGTTATCTGCTTATCTGCAAATTGTATGCTTATTGTACAGCTTCAATCAGGCAAAAGCTTAGGCTAAGCTAATCCAAAGGATTTTAGTATAAACCAAAGCCAAGGATCCTTAAATGAAAGAGATGATTACTTTTTAAAAAATGGGGAAACCAAATGGAAGCATAGTCAAAGGCACTAAAATACTACAATGGGCTGAAAATCATTGCAGCTTTGTGTATAATTCTTCTAAAATTGCATACTTTAAAACATGATTTAGGAACCATGAAATTTGCTGGTGAGGCAAATAATTATGCTTAATTAGTTAATCATTTGTTTAAGAGGAAGCACCCCCCACTTGATAAAATCACACATCCTTTTCAATAGACCAAAAGCAAGTGGTCCAATGGAGTCATGTTTGTCATAAGAAACTTTGCACCCCACCCCCACTCATTGATTTTGTAAGTCAGTGGCTGGCTGATTGATACACCAACAATTTTAATGTGGGTTCATTTTCAATCTATTCATAATTGATAAAATACATATAGTCTCACTATGTCTTGGTAAATGGGGATAAGAATGACATTATATATATGATCAATCAAGACCTTACATTATAAAAGAAAGATAATAATTCAAAGAATTAATGAATGAATTCACATATTTTCCCATATCTACTCTTTCATTTTTCTTTCATATTTTCCCATTAACATGGCAAATAATGTGAGTACATCCAAAGATCTATCGCTATTTACCATTATTCAGTGATCTCGAGAAAATTAACCTAACATACCATCATTAGAACCCTCATTTATTGTTGAAATATACAAGAAAAGAATCGAATCTGAAAACGTACACCATGAATCCATCCATTACTCTTCCTTACTGACTGACCACCCAAAGTGGTAGTATAATTGGATGAGGGTTGGGTTCTAGTTTTCAGTGTAGATTTGCTTTGTGAAAGTTGATCATTGATTTTGTTGAAAATTTGGTACTAGATTTTCCTCCTAACATAGGAGTATTATGAAAAGAAAATCTAAGAGCACATTGCATGCATTTTGTACATTAAAAAATAATAATCTTGTGACGTGGCAACCTAACATACTCAGGTTGAGGATAAAAGGTGCACTTTTCTGATTTGGCAATTTTGCATTGGTGAAATTGTCATTGGGCTAAAAAAGCTTCCAAATCTTGATCCAGTTTATATGGACCTCTTTGTAATTTGACCTCAATACTATTTGAAATTACAAATCTGCCACATATAATACCTAGGATATACATGGTATATAAATGGTATATATCCATGGAAAATCAAATGCAATAGAGTTATGAAAAGAAAAAGAAAAAAAAGCCAGAAAAAAGAAAAAAGAAACAAAATTTTCATTTTTTTCATATAAAAATTTCATTTTCTTTAGAAAAAGGCCAGGAAAAAGGATAACAAAATTTTCATTTTTTGAGAAATTGAAATATTTATGGTCAAATAAGGGGTATTTTTTTCCTGTGATTATCACAATTAAAAGGGGCATTCTTGTATTTTAAGGTTTTCACTGACAAAAAAACCGAACAATGGGATAGAGCGAAGCAAAGTGCAAAAGATGAAGCAAGCTTCTTTCCTTTCTCAGTGTGCTTAGTCCCTCTCTCTCTCAGGATCATCAAAATCAATTCAATATAAAAAGAAAAAGGAAATTAGGGAAAGAAAATCGAAATGGGTTTCGTGATAGGGAGCTCTTGCTACTTGCAAACTCCCATTTCCAACTCTCAGATATTGTTTCCTTCTTCTCAATCCGTTTTCTTAAATTTCAAAAATGCTAAAACCAAGAGAAGGAGGAGAAGCATAAGGCCTCCAATGGCTTCTCTCAACCCTGAAGACCCAAACGACGACGTTTGCAGCAAGAGAAGAGCGGTTCTTCTGGTCGGTATTTCCATTCTTCCTTTCGTACAACTCAAAACTCAAGCCGAAGGCTCCACTTTACGTAAGTTTTTATATTCTCCTTTTCCTTACAATATTTGATCTTTCTGAATCAACTTATTGATATTCTTGAAATGGGTTATATCTAAATTTTCTTGGAATTTTTGTTAAGTCAATGCTTTAGGGGCAATGAGTATGAATATTTAAGTTGCATATATAGGCAATGTTTTATAGTTGGTAAAAATGCTCTATTGAATTTATCATTTTATTGTTCTCAAAGCTCGTAGATTGATTATTTTATATAAATTTTCCTCCTTTTCTTCTTTTCTGGATTGAGCTTAGTTTTGTTTTGGTGAAATGGAACGATTAAATTATTGCATTTGGTGAAATGGGTTTTCTTTATTTCTGTACTTATTTCTCTTAGAAGTTAGAATCTCAAATAGTAAGTTCCCGGAGTCTGCCCATAGTTCTTAAGGAATTAGTTGCTACTACTTGTCTTTAATTAGAGGGTGCTCTTGCGTTTCTAGACCATTTCTAGTTCCGGAGTGGACTTAATCCATATAAGATTACATAGTAAATGGATTGTAGCTTTTGTTCGGACTTATTTTTGGAGTCGGTGATAGTTCGGTGATTGCCTAAGTTTCATCTATTTAGGCTTGCTTTGGTGCGTAGATTGGATTGAATAGGATAAACTTAAATCTCATGGTAACCTTTTATACAAAAGCAAATGTAATTATGATGGTTTTTCGGCTGATATACATGTCAGATTATCAATATAGTTATTTTTGCCATATTGGAAGAAAGATGGTTAGGTAGGTCAATTGTCCATGATAAGAGAGATAGAGATTGCTAAGACGTGAAATTGCAGGGAGAGAGAGGCAGAGAAAGAGTACAAATAAAGGAGAAACAGAAGGAAGCACTGAGCTGCAAGTGACAGGTGCTAGCGGTAAAGCACTGGCATTGATAGTGATTAGTTTATCTTGATTTCTTTCCTTGTTCCCCTTGTTATGGTTAAGAATTAATATATTAACTTCTGTTATGGTACAACTGAGAGGTAATTATTTATTTAGTCCCAACCCCCTCCTAAGGGGGAAAAATGGAAATATTACTTACTATGGCAATAGAACAACATTGTTATGACTGGTTAGTTAAAGTCCAACTTTGCATTGAACCAAATTATATGTGAGTGGCTTGTTTCTGTATCACGAAGAATGAAGAACAAATCAGGTAGGGAATTTAGTTTCTAGATTAGTTGTCTGTAGGTCTAATCACAAATGAAACATGTATAACTATTGAACTTAAGAGTAGTTAGATTGTCACTCTTCCCTTTTCATATTCAAAAGAACCCATGTTTGCATCCTGTATTACTGGATCTCCTGTCAACATCTTGTGTGTTGTTGTCTTCTTTAAATCCTTTTAAGGGTTGATTTAATGATTCGTTTGCATTTATTTTCTGATTACTTATACCATGTATTTATCTTGTTTCAGAAGGAAGTGAGGTAAAGAATTCAGAGAACATCCAAATGGTGGAAAGCGAACTAAACAAATCAGTGGAAAGCCAAATAAAAGAAAGTGAGCTAAACAAATCAGAGGAGAACCAAAACCCAGGGGTTTGAATTTCTCTTACTTTATGCTTCCATCCAGTCTATTTGCTTCCCGATATTGTGACTATGAGTTTCAAAATTTCTCAATTGCTAGCTTGTATGGGCAGGAAACAAAGAGAGAATCACCATCTAATCCATTTGTATCCCTCCTGAATGGCCTTGGAATAATTGGTGTCGGCGTGCTTGGTGCACTCTATGCTTTGGTTCAGAATGAGAAAAAAGCAGCTGATGAAACTATAGAATCAGTAAGTCATCACTTAACTTCAAAGTCAAATTTTGTTATAAATTAAGGCTCATTGATCCTTAAATGACTTTTAGAATGCAAGAAAATTCCTTCCTTTTTGATAATCAGATGCATTTCAACAATATTATTCTCTCTGACTCACCGTATCTCCCTTACCTTTAATCAAGTAATCTCTCTTTCCAAAATAGAAAGGGGGAAAATGAAAGATAACAAAGAATATTTTGCCATTTTCCCTTTGCTTTTGATGCTTGCAGTTCTAAAATATTTCATTCAACTTTCATTACCACAATATTCCTTTTTGGATTAGTATACAATTAACATTGCACTGGTTGGAAAATACAGATGAAGATCAAATTAGAAGAAAAGGAAGCTGCATTATTTTCAATGAAGAAAGACTTTGAATCAAAGCTGCTAGATGAACAGGAAAGACGAACCAAGCAACTCAAAGAGGCAAAGGAAGAACAGCTGTCTCTAATGGATAGACTAGAATCAGCTAACAATACAATTTCAGGATTAGGGCAGGAACTGAAAAATGAAAAGAGGTTGATTGGAAAGCTTAAAGTTGAAATTGACAGTCTTCAAAGCAACCTGACCAAGGCAGGGGAAGAGAAAAGATCTCTTGAAGAAGAACTGAAGGAAAAACTTGATTCAGTTCACTTACTACAAGAAAAAATCAACTTGCTCACTTCAGAGCTTAATGATAAGGAAGAGAACATTCAAAAGCTCAACTCTTCCCTTGCTGCAAAAGAATTAGAGTTGAAGAACTTGAGCACTACCTACAAGCAAACCAAGGAAGAACTTGGAAAAGCCCATTCAGAGATTGAAAAATTGAAAGAAGAATTCCTGAGAAATCAAAGTGAACTTGAATCCAAAAATTCTCTGGTTGATGAGCTAAATGCCAGGATAAGTTCGTTAATGGTTGAAAGAGATAACTCTAAGCAGGAATTCGGTGCTCTTCAGGAGGGCTATAATGATTTGAAATTGTCTTCTGAAAAGAAGGCAGCAGCAGATTCTAAGCTTTTGGGGGAGAGAGAAAAAGAAATTCACCAGCTAAGGGATAAGCTTGAGCTTGCTCTAAATGATGTAAGTAAAAATAAAGCAATTATTGCTGATTTGAACCAGGAAAAGGAACACCTGAAGAGAGCAGTGGAGGTTGAATTGCACAATGTAAAGAACATGAAAGAAGAACTCCAACTAGCTGTTGAAAACCTTGAAAAGTCCAGAAGTGAGGTTTCTGATCTGTCCAAGCAACTAAAGCAGTCAAGAGATCATTGTAAAGAGCTTGAGTCTGAGGTTTCTATTGTTAGGGCTGAGTTTGATGCAACTAAACTAAGACTGCAGGATAGCCTTGATGAGGCAAACCAGAGAAATGAAGTGCTAGCCAGTGAGCTCATGACCACAAAGGAGCTTCTGAAGTTTACCAGGGAGGAAAAGCAGGCTTTTGATCATGAGTTGACTGTTGTGACAGAAAATCGTGATAACCTTCAGAAGGAATTGGTTGATGTCTTGAATAAGGCAGAAACCATAGCCATTGACTTGAATGAAGAGAAAAAGGCTGTTTCTTCCTTAAACAAAGAACTAAAGGCTCTGGAGAAGCAGATTGTGAAGGACAAGGAAGCAAGAAAGTCACTTGAAACAGACCTGGAAGAGGCTACCAAGTCACTTGATGAGATGAACCGAAATATTTTGAAACTTTCTAGAGATCTTGAAAGTGCTAATGCTAAAATATCTAGTCTCGAGGACGAGAAAATGGTGCTCTACAAAACACTGACAGAGCAAAAGAATGCAACTAAAGAAGCCCGAGAGAACATGGAAGATGCTCATAACATGGTCATGACACTTGGCAAGGAAAGGGAGAGTTTGGAAAAGCGAGCAAAGAAACTTGAGGAAGAACTGGCATCTGCTAAGGGTGAAATCTTAAAGTTGAGGAGTAAAATAAATTCATCCAAAGTTCCGGTAAATGATCAACCTCAACAGAAAGATGAAACTGAAGCAAAAGTGACTGTCAGCAAAGTTCCGGTAAATGATCAACCTCAACAGAAAGATGAAACTGCAGCAAAAGTGACTGTCAGTGCAAGGAAAGGCACCAGAAGGAGAAAAAGTAGTAGCTCACAATGAGGCTGTGAATAATCTTGAGTTCTAGACTTACAGTATTCTTCTCATAAATTTTGATTGTTGTTATGATATGATATGATATCCTTGGATTGGAGGCAACTTTCTTTAGCCTTCTTCTCTAACAAAAAATTTCACAATACTATTGCATTGTTATTATTGTATAAATGTGACACCGAGGTATGGCAATTAAGGAATTTATCTTTTGCCTTTGAAAATCCCCTGGTTGATGATGTAGTTTCTGCTGATGAAATACTAACATAGGTTCTGATGTATAAGTCAACCTTTTCCATGTTCATTGGTAATTCAGGTGCAGTTTGTTCTAAATTTCATTGCTGGAATTGGTTTTTACTTTTCAATTTCCATGTCACGAAAAAAAGGACGAAAAAGGAAAAGAAACAAACCGAATTGTTATGAAACATGATTTGTTCGACCACAGTGGGAGTCGAACCCACGACCTTTTGATCCGAAGTCAAACGCGCTAATCCACTGCGCTATGCGGTCCGCTTATGTTAATTGCCTCAATATGTTATTTATTATCACCATAAAAAGAACAAAAAGTAGAGTAATGTTGTGGGAAACTAACGACCTCCTATGATTTTAGTTCTTTTTTGTCTCTTTTAAGTTTTAACTTTTTCTTTTTCATTTTTAAAATTATAAAAATAGTTAAATTTCAATCCCTCTCCAGAGTTCGACCGGAGGCTGGAGCCCAGTGATAACAGAAAAACAAAGAAAACCTTATGAAAAGAAAAGGTTCTTAAAAAAAAAATTTCCGAAATCTTTAAACTCTACGGCTCCCTAGCCTCTCGCTTGATTCAACATCTAGCAATTGCCTCGCTTTATTCGATCTCCCACGGTTAGTGTCAATTTGCACTTTTCTTTTCTTTTCTGAATGAGAATCTGAATTTGATTTCAGTGTTGATGGAAATTGTTTTTTTTTCTTGGGTTGTCTGCTTTTTTTAATTTGCCTCAAATAACAGCTAGTTTTTTGTTCTCAGATTCCGTCCTAAAAAAAGGGTTTTTCCAGAATCGGGTTTGTTTCTCTAAAGACTCATTGATTTACTAGATCCGAGTTTGCCAAGTCTCGATTTTGCATACTCTAATAATTGAACCTCAAAGTCAAGTTTAGCATTGGATTTTTCATTGTTCAGAAAACTGCTTTTTTTTTTCTTTAAAGTCGAAAATTTTCAGCTGGGGCAACCGATGGCTTTGCTTTGATCATTTCTGGTGCTTGAGTATTGGGGTTTAGAACATAGAATTATTCGAGGGAGTTAGTTTTTCAGGATCTGGCGTTTGGGTATAAATGAAAATTTAGTATCTTTTCCTTGTAATTGGTGTGGCAATTCCTTGGGCTTTTGTTGATCTAGGGTTATTCAGACTTTGAAGGGGGTATTTCAATTGTAGTCATGTTCTATGGTGCTGTTGTATGGGACCCTTGGCTTATTGTAGCCCAAATTGTTTGCGTTCAATGTTTATACTACCTTACTCTTGGAGTCTTCTTGACATTTCTGGTCGGCACTCGCGTTTCTCGAATGAGTTTGGTCTATTTCTTTGACTTTGCTACTGTTACTACCTCTACCGTAACTGGCTGGTGTGTCATCGCTTCCTTTCTGCTCAGTTCTCTTGCAGGGTGAGATCTTTAATTCCCATCTTGGTTTCTTTACTATGTTCAATTTGTATGCTTAACTGCATCTGCTAGAGTGAACTTTCCATGCATATATAGAACAAATAGTTGGTTCATCTCGGGTACTTTTTATATGTACTGATTCATATATTTGCTTGGGTATAAACAAATATTTTCAATTAGAACTGATATGTTTAATTATGTCTAATTTGCTTAGCCAGGGCCTAACTAAGAGTCTTTATTTGTCCAACAGTTGCCTTGTCAATGTTCATTTCCTTTGCTGTAAAACTTATCTCTGTACTGCCTTTTATTTGGTTGTGATTACACTACAAAACCTCCTTTGCTTTTCTGTTTCATCCTTGATTATAGGTAGTAGGACTGGCTTTGATAAGTGTACAGATTACTTGGTACGCTTGTGACACTTGCTACGTGTCAATTGTTTTATCATCTATACTTTTGTAGTACTAAAAACTAAGATTTAGAAAGATATACCCATGAATTCTGAAATTGAAACACTACAGTATTGAAGCTTGAACTTCTTTTAGCCTATTGGTAACCAAGCTTGGAAGTTATTCACCCCCCTGCCCTAGTCTTTGCATCTGTTATTTGTGTTGTATTAGTTGGTGTTCTGTATGAGGTCAGTGGTTAATGGCCAGAACTAGATATTGCTTTGGTGAAGATGTTATTTTTTTTAAAGCAATTGGTATTTTATAAATTCATGTGCATAAGAATTTTACTTGGTACTTAATATTAGTCATTCTCTAAACCTAGCTTGTTCTTACATGCTCTCCTTTTTTTTTTTGGGTGCAGAGCTGGTTACATGCTTTATTTGATTGAAAGGGCCAAGAAATGCTTAGATTTTTCAGCCACTGTCTATATTATCCATCTTTTTATATGCATCATATATGGAGGTTGGCCTTCGTCAATAACATGGTGGGTTGTGAATGGTGTGGGAATGGCAGTGATGGCTTTGCTAGGTGAATATCTATGCATCAAACGGGAACTGAAGGAGATTCCCATAACACGATACCGAACAAGTAAGAAATAATTTCCAAATGAATGTGATTCCTTAAGATAATAATCAATGCTCTCCTTTTTGTACATTATGATTATATCATCCTTGATATATTCTTTTTGATGGTTGGTCTGCACAGAAAATTGTGCATTTTACTTAGACCTTGCCACTTTGTGCGATTGATCTTAAATATGCCACCAGCATTTACATAATTTCCCCCCCCCATGGTTCCCTCTACAATTCTTATCTTTCGGTTGTCATAACATTAACTGAAGTTTGCAACAATTTCATGCAGATGTTTGACTGACAAAGAATCAGGTGTGAAGAAATTTCTTGTGGGATCAATATTCTTTTTGTTTTTCACTGCTTTGGAGGAGCTGAAGACATAGATGCAAAATCCTTTAGATTCCAGTCTAATCTGCGACAAGAAAGAACTAGCTTAATTATGAAATCTATTTTGGTGCTTCCACAGGTAATGGAGAAGTGCTTCGGAAGATGATAGGGAGGATCCATGTAAGTTTGGGATAGTGGTGCTTATGTAATATGAAGCTGGAGCACCAAGCACATAAGGCTAGGTTATGCATTTGTGCTAAGGGAAATTTAAATGTACAACTATAGGTGTCTTTTTGAGAAATATGATGCATTCTTCTGATAATTGTTTTCTCAATTAATCTACATAGTTTATTAGTTTTTCATTCTTTACACAATTTATTTGGTTGAGTTCTTATGGTTCAGGAACTACATATGATTTGAGAAATTTTGGGTTAATTAAATAAAGTTGTCTTATACAGTCAAGTTTTGTGTATGACTTACTGATCTGTTGGGGACATTATCAGCTTGACTGTTGAATTGTTGAACATACATCTCCAGGTTCTTCACTGGATTAAGGAATCTCATTCTGATTACATTTTAGAGAAGTGTGAGGAAAGGGTTGAAGAGGAGCTAAGGCCAAGGCCACCTCTCTCTCTCTCTCTTATCAGTTACCGCTTCCCGGGGCCTAGAGCCCTAGTAGTCTTGATGAGTGATTTAAGAGAAGTTAAAAGGATTTAAGTGGTAGGTAATATGCTTTATAACCTTTAGCTGAAGATTTAGTATTCCAAACTTATAATATCAAATATATTGCTGTATTATTTGGTTTGACCAAATGCAAAAGGCTTTTAAAAGAAAAGAACATAACTTTCATGTTTTCCATTGAACCAAAGCATAATGTTTAACTGATTTGAGTATTCTTACAAGATGAAAAGTAAAGAAAAACGAAGTCCTCTGCTGTACTGCAACTCTTCTAAGACCAAAGGGTCTAAAAGGTTAGTCTTGGATTTCTGCTGGTTGCCGTCCCGGCAAGTTTTCTACATAATCATGGCTGAGGCTTCCATGAAGCTGAGATATCTCCCACAGCTTCCCCAACTGTTAGATAGAATGCATTCATTCCAAATGACTCCAAGATTTTGGATTGATGCAACTTTTCCATCACACTTCCCACAGGATTCACCAACACAAACTGCATAGTAAAGGTAACCAACCATATCAGCAAAGTGTTAAAACCTCAAGCTTATAAAGAAATGAATTTATTGAAATTCATTGATGAAATCATTACCTGAAATGATCTTTTCTCCATCATCTTTCTCATTTCACATAACATGTCGATGCCACTCGTATCAATTGCCGTGACAGCTGAGAAAGTTGCAAGTTCATTAGCCAAATACAGTAGGAAATTCTTGGCAATGAATGAAGAGCTTTTGGACAAACTTACCAGTCATGTCAATAATTATGCATTTCAAAATGCTTTCATGGTTTGCCTTGATCCATTCTTCCTCCTCTCGGACCCATCTTAATATCCTATAACAAAGAAATTCTTTCAGTCAGACAAGTACTCTGCTGTCAATCTTCAGAGAGTAACTTATACACTAAAATGGGAATCTTTTGGTTACCTTTCTTGTAAATAAGTTGAATTTGCAAAGTAGATTGGAGATTCGATGGCTAGTATGAGAAACGAAGGGACCCTTTCAGTTTCTCTATATCTGTTCAAGCTTTGGTATATCTGTGTTCTTGGAATATTCCCTAAGACCAAAGTGTTTGGTCTGGTGACATGTAAGAGAATCTTGAATACAGAAACTCCAACCTGCATTTTCAGGCCAAGGGCATTAGAATATGTTGAAATGGAGATGGAAGCAATCACTAAAAAGTTATATATATATACTTACTGCAATGGCGAGTCCTAAAGGAACAGAAATGAAAAGAACTCCAAAGAAGGAACAGGCACAAGCCAAGAAATCAAGTTTGTCAACTTTCCACAATTTGTATGCGGCTTGGTAATCGATAAGTCCAATCACTGCTGTTATGATTATGGCTGCTAAGATGACATTAGGGGTGTAGTAAAACAGTGGCATCAGAAACAGCAATGTCACAAGCACAGCCGTGGCTAATACTATGTTTGAGACTGCTGTTTGTGCTCCAGCATTGTAATTTACTGCGGATCGCGAAAATGATCCTGAAAAAAAACATGATGAAAGAGAATAGTTTTAGATGCTGAGAATATAGATACCCTTTTTTATGAAGTTATACAAAGTCAAAAATATAGAAGAATCATCACCTGTTGTGACATAACAAGAGGTGCAAGAACCAGCCATGTTCATGACACCAATAGCCATCATTTCTTTGTTTCCATCAACTTGGTAGTTTTTTAGAGAAGCAAATGTCCTTCCTACCGCAATTCCTTCCTACAAAACATTATAAAAATTTATATCAGAAATATTAAGGTTAAACTCATGCAGCTATTAAATACTATTAAGGAGGAAATGCTTACAGTGAGGGACAGAATCCCAGTGATGATGCCAGTTTTGATAGCTAAGGCAAGATACTGGCCATTAAAGTAAAGCATGTTGGCTGAAGGTGGATTCAGACCCTTTTGCAAGTGGCCAATCTGTGAAAGGGAAAAAAAGGGAACACGCCACTTAGATATGAGAGAACATTTCAATAGATTTTCTTTTGTATAAAAGTAGAACATAGTATCACTTCTTACAGTTGAGATTCCATGAGCTTTTGATTTTATGCAGAAGACAATAAGAGTGGAGAGAATCACTGATGTCAATGGTGCGGCTGCCGATACCCAGAAAAGCTTTGGTTTCTTCATGCTCTGCATTAAAAAAATTTTCAACCATCAAAATTTAAAGAACTAACTAGAATCAGCACCAATCATTTTGTTGGTAAAAAGAAAAATAATGATACTTACAATATGCCTTGTTGTCAACAGAAATAGCAGGAAGCTGAATCCCATTACAATAGTTTGCCAAGACCACTGCACAGAAAAGTTAACCAATATTACCATTGGAACATTTTTGCATTAAAGTAATTAATACAAGTAGAATATATCCTTTTTAAACTAATTAAAAGAACAGATGGTATCAAGAATCAATGAAAGAAACTGCTTATATATAGTAATTAATTTTAATGGTTGAGTTTATTTGATTGAATCCTTGTTTTTGGAAAATAGCAAGAGAAGCACTTCTAAGATGCTGCTACATGCTAGCTAAGCCTAGTTGACATTCTTTCATGTTTTGCTGACATCTTGTGCTTTAAAAATCAAGAAAAATTCATAAGGAAAGTTCACATTGCTTTAATTCCCTTGATGAAGCTACTTACCTCTTTTCTGTGTTCAAATACAGAGGTCATAACAGGAATGAATTGCATCTTGGTAGTGAAATGAACAATTCCAAGCAACCCTTTTAGTTGCTGTAATGACACAATGATTGCCGCACCAGCCATGAATCCAACAAGAGTTGCTTTTGACAGAAAATCTATCACAAAGCCTAACCTGTAAATCATAAACCAGAATCCCATCAACATACTGATATGATCATGGAGTTTTTGTCTAAAATTCTTCTGGTTTTCAAAGATTTTAGTATTAAGACAGAACCAATATGCAAATCAAACTTTTCCCACACTGTGAAGGGAATTGGACTTTCTATTAAGTATCAAATTTGTACATTTTGATTTTAGAACATGAAGAATAGATACCTTAAGAAACCCAAAGATGACTGAAATAAACCAGCAAAGAAAGTAGCAGTGAAGGCCAATTTAAGGTAGAGAATTGGCTCTTCAACAGGGGAAACACTTTCACTCAACATTGTGCCCATTACTAAGGATGCAATGGACACTGGACCAACAGCAAGATGTCTAGAACTTCCCAATACTGAATAAACCAATGGGGGAACAAAGCTTGAATCTGCATGAATCAGTTGAAAAGCTTCAGATTAATAAAATTACTTAAGTTTGCATTCATCCATTATTGAATTCAGTTTAGAGACAGAGGAATTCAGGTTCTGATACTAACATAGTCCAACAATAGGTGGCAAATTTGCAAGCTTTGCATAACTGATACCCTGCACTCAACCAAAACAAATAAGATTACAATCTTTTCAAATGAAAAATTTTATTAAAAAAAAAAATCTTGATATTAAGTTGATCCAAAACATGATTTGTTTAATCCAATCAATCAGTAAATATCCTAAAAATCATTTGCATGTGATATATCAACCACAACAGGACATTGAATTAAGTTCACATGAGGATTGACTAAAGCTATTAAGAACAAAAATCCTTTTTGGATAAATTCAGAAGCAAGTATAAATTTTTTTTTATAATTTAGAATATGACAGCAATAAAAACAAATTTTAATTTAAAAATATAAAAAAACAAAAGTCCAGTTCACTATAAATCACACTTGCTTATTTACTGATAAACTTAAATAGAACTTTAGCCACTCTAATGATCCAAAACAAATGGAATATAATCAGAAACTTGTCCACTAATCCTAATTAGATGACAAAAATCCCTATTACCAACCGTGAGAGAGAGAAAAAGGAAGTAAAAATTTAAGAGATATGGAAATTGCATGCTTAATTTTGGTGTTTCATGAATTACCTGTGGGATTGCAAGGCTAGCAATGGTGAGACCAGAAATAATATCAGACCTAAACAGGCTGAGATTATACTCAGAACCCCACTGGAATATTGGGAACAAAAAATGAAGTCCCAAAACCAGTTTTTTACACCATGTTTGGTTCTTGAATCTGTAAAGAGGATCATCAGGGAAAAAAATCTCGGAAAGTCTGTGTTTAAGCTTCTGGAAAGTGGTTTTCTTTGGTGGTAGGCAAACATGGTGTATCTCCATTGCCTCTGTGGGTGGCATTGGTATTTCTGTCGAAATCTTCAAACTTCCATTGTTATGGCTAGAGAAATCTTCAACTCTGTGAGAGTTTACACCCATTTTTTTTTTTTTGCTTTGCTTTCAGTTTTAGAAGAGAATGGTAGGAAAAAAAAAGTTTTTGTTTTTGTTTTGTTTGGGTGAAGAAGAAAGTTAGCATGGCTCTGAATTTATAGAGAGAAGGGAAGAGGAATGGGAAGGGTACCTGTCAGATGGTAGTTATTGGGCAGTTGTTGGTATTTGTTTGAATGGGGCAGTTTAGTCTTTTTCAACTTTTAAGTAAGAAACTGACTGTCATTAGCCTTAATTAATTTCTTGCTTTTTTTTTTATTTGGAAGGAATCAATTTCTTGGTAATTAAATGTAAATTTAGTGGGAATACTTGGTGCAGTTAAAGAGTAGTATACTTGGATTAAGCATTTTTCATTGGCTATTCACAAAAAAAAAGTATTTTTCATTGCCCTAATAAATATACTTTTCTACTTTTTTTTTAATACAAAATCCATCTTTTCGATATTTAAAGTTGTTAGGATTTGAAATTTATTTATAAGAATCCAATATTCCATCAATTTTTCCCTCTTCTTTTTTCAATACTTTTTGGGGTTTATTCATGGCTTAATAGATGATTTGGCTCATGAATTTATAAAAAATGAATAAATTAGTCTTTGAACTTTCAAAATTGCTAATTGCACACATAAAATTGTAAAAAAAAGGACAAATTAGCTATTTTGGACAAAAATTGATCAAATTCCTTTAACATATGGACATAAAGTAGAGTACTTTTTTCCCTCTTCATTTTTAGTACTTTTTGGGGTTTATCTATTGGTTATAAAATTACTCTTTCTGCATACATAGCATAAAATTAAAATGGGGAGACTTTGAACTTTTTTTTTATGGATGATATCTTCCCAAATCTAAATATTTATGTTAGTAATTATTACATTAATTTGACTTCAAAACAAATTTAATGTTGTGGTTATATAATAAATTTAATTTCCCATTTATCATTTTTGTAGGCTTATATGGCAAGTGACCTGTTATATGAGTTTGGCATCATTCATGTAGAATAGAGTGACAAAATTTCATTGTTGGATTCTAAACTGTTTTTTACTAATCTGTTTAATTTAGTAGCTCATTAATAAAGAGTATATATCTGATAATGAACTAGCAATAGCAAAAAGGAAACTTGTTTTTGGGTGAAAGTGAAACTCATAATTAAAGGATTAAACTTTAGAGTTTGAACTAATTGCCATAACTAAAATTGTTATGTGGTAAAAAGTTTTTATTTACTCAATTGGAATGAGAGGACTCTAATTGATACATGATATTGTCTATGCTAAATTCTTAATTTCAATGATCCGACTTTTAGACCCTGGTAATTTCAAGTATCTCAAAAGCCAAAAAAAAAAAGTTAACAAACAAATGCAAGAAAACCTACATAACCAATCTTGTATTTTTTTTCTAAATCAATAGTTTTTGGTCTAAATTTCAACAATGTCAATGCCTTGTTAAAAAATCCAAATAAAGACATGTAATTTTCAAGAGGGAGTATATATATTTGATATCTTTCTCTTTTGACATTAATTCCCAAAAGATTAGGTTAATCTAAAAAAAAGGAATTGCCATCAATTATAATCCGTTCTTTAATTTTCCTAATTATAACAAATTAACGAAAGAGTTACCTAATTAATTAAAGTAGAGTATATATGTTGACTGTTGAGAAATTTTGCAAAGTAGGAAAAAGGGCCATCTACCGCCCAAATGCTGAAATGCAGCTGCTTAAAGTGAAAGCTATCCTTTTATGAGGGTCCTATAGCAGGGAAGAAGCTATTTAGAAACAGAATCAGGCCACCTAAAATAAATTAAGTATGAGCCAAACCCAAAACACTTGATAAAGAAATATCTCAATAATTTATAATTTAAAGAGATTCTAAATTGTACAAGTCTCATATTCGAATTTCTAAAATGAAAGATGGTAATTAAAGAAAGAATTATATACCGACCGTCCGATATTTTTTTTTTACCCCCATCTGGTATCCAGAACTTTGGTCTAACTAATCCGAACCCGACTCATATCGTGTACCTGATTATGGTGGGTGAGTCTACCAACAAAGAGTTGGATACCGTCCGATATATAGACTAACATCTTATGTACCAAAAAGAAAAAGAATAATGGAGTTTGTGTGATACATCAAAATATATATTATCACTATTATGACCAAGGCCCTATCAAAGTAATAAGAAAAAAATAAGCTTAATGTGCCAATTTTAGGTTAATAATGGCTTCTTGTATAGGAATGGAATAAATGTGAAAAAGTTCCAATTTCAGCTTAATTCTCTTCAAACAAAATGATCACTCGATCAAGACCGTCTAATCGATGCTAGCTTTATATTAAATGGAACCCAAAAAATAAAAAGATTCTAGCTCTTTTTTGCACACTTTTTTTGTTTTCTTTTCCCCTTCCCTGCACTTTATCCTATATTTTTATATTCTCTATACAAAGTTATAGTTCATTTTCACATTTTAAAGTTGTAGTAGTTCAAACTTCAAATCTTTTGTGTATTTTGTTTGAAGAGAGACAATGTGAACCTTTTTGTTTTCATTTATTTCATTCCAATTTTCAGGAAACTTTTTGAGAATTAACGAAGGAAGAGCTATTGACTCTTCATGTGGCTTGAGGGTTATAGCTTTTTCTCTTTAGCAAATGTTGTTGTTTGTTGTTTCACTCCCATATATATGTATACTTGTATAGTCATTATCATGAATACTAATTACAGACTAATCTAATATGGAATGTTAATTGTCATCGGGCATTTGGCCTGATAGTAGAGTACTAGAATCTTAGTTCCGGCATACCTGAACCATGAGGTATTGGGTTCAACTCTCACGAAATGTGGGTTTAATTTGGAATTTGTTTGTTTGTTTATTTGGTTTGTAGGTAGATATAGTTTCTAGTTTCTAGGTTCAAGAGAAGTGTTATGAGATTTCAATTGTAATTGTTGGGGAAGGGGCTTGTTGGCTCATAGATTAGCGTTTTGGTAATGTAGCTAATCATGTAGCGGTGTACGGGTCTTCCTGTGCATTTATAATCCCATATCTCATTAATCAAAAAATTTTGTTTCTAAAAAAAAATATGGAATGTTAATTGGAAATAAATTCGGTGCAATAGGTGACATCTACTCCATCCATAGGTAAAATTTTTCAAAAGAAAGTTTATCTTTTTCTTTTACATATACTACTTTCGGAGTATTAAAGTTTTACATGAATAATAATACTATAATATTAACAAAAAACCAAGTTCTCAAGGGATATCCAGTATTTGAAGCTTGAGATTTCTTACTAGAGATTTCGAGTTTGAATCCTGAAATGAACAGGTGAGATTTAAGATATACGTGACCCATTGAAATATTATGTTCATGAATAGAAAGGAAAAAAATATATATATGTATACAACTTGCATACCCCACACCTAACTCATTATTCACTCTAACATAGAAATTATCATAATTTTATCCGCATACTTGACAAGTGATGGTAGATGATCATAGTGTAAAATTTTGTCCAATTAATGAATCTTCCATCCTGGTCTAATTGTCAAGATCTTCAACCCAATTATTCAAATATACTATATAAATATTTGCTAAAAGCAACCACGAGGAGTGGATGATGTTTTCAAACTCGTGTCACGATATACAGTAGCAGGGAAAAAAAAAAAAGAAGTCTCCAAGAACCAAACTCTAAACAAAACCAACAATCGATCGTATTCATTTGACTATATAATTTTTTTTCGTAGTGCTTTTGCTAGAGAAAGGAAACATCAGAGAAAAACAGAACAACAATTTGTGCACACACATTAATTTCATTTTTTTTTTTAAAAAAAAAGAAAGATTGGGTAACGAAACCAGTCAGTTTGTCTTACTTTTGGTTACAAATTTCTGGTTTAGTTTGGTTCCAATTTGACCAAAGTCGACCCAAATTGAAAATCAAATCATATTATACAGACAATCTAGACCAACTCGACATGTTTTAGTGGCATGAACATTAATATTTTTTTTTTCTTCCTGTTTTCTGTTTTGTGCATGTATGGTGTCACCTGTTGTAGAATGAAGATTATGTAATGTATATGGAACACAAGCCTCCCATAGTGAAACATTGCAGACGCTAGCAGAACTAATTCTGGCAGAAAAGTCTGAAGAAGAAGAAGATGAAGCTGATGATCATGTTCATGAAAACTGATATCAGAGTCAATTTGGGTTCCACGTATCGCGTTCGAAAAATGTGAAAACAATGAAGAAAGGCAACATTATGATGATCTGTTCCTTAATGTGGGTCAAAGAGGATTCATTTTTGGTTGATGGAACCAATTAATGTGTTATAAGGCTGCAATGCCAATGTGTATGCATATATAGAGTTGACTTACATAGTTACATTGAATGATATGATATAAATTTCAGTATAATTAGCTTAGCAGGTGGACCAAGCAATATGCTTGTCCCCTACTAGCTTGTTCACAGTTCTATGTTTCTGCAATTCTTTCTGCAAATGCATTAAGGATGATTTTAATTTTAGGGTTTGTGAATTTGGATTAATTTTGAATTATAATAATATTATACTACTATAGCTTTAATTAGCAATAGTTTTGCTGCTTTACTCCACTGACTTTGAGGTATCTTGGTTGAAAGTTCTACATAGTGATCTTTTTTTGGAAATGAAATGACATAGTTCCAATATGTTATGAATAGCAATCAAAAGAATTGAAAAAATAATCAAAAAAAATGCTGCAATAATGCTTTTGTGCTTTCTTTGTTGGATTGAACTTACTAAATTAGAGGACCTTTCTTTCAATCAAAGAAATAAAAAAAATTTAGACAGAGCAGAGAGCACCTTCCTTTTGACTAAATGTAGGCCTACCATTACCAAAGATATAATACTTTTGCATGTATTTCTGTTATATTAATCTGAAAAATAAACACACTTAACATTAATTAAAGTTTAAAGTATCTCCTAAAAGCTATAGTGACATTTTGTTTAACATTTAGAGAGAAAATTATAAACTTATCAATTATATTAGACATTTTTTGGATATTTAGATAATTGGTATACGAATTATAATAAGAGCAAGCCGGTATACATAACATAACATCTAATTCATATAGTTTTGATGCTCTGTCTAGAGATATTATCTTGTTGATTCATATCATAATCACACCAGAATTTTAATTATACTGGTTTTAATGAATGATTAGAATCTTTTTGTTTAGATTCTTAATTGATAGCCTATTGGGTGCTGATGAAATTATAAAAATTATTGGTACAGTTAAAATTTCAAGCCATCAATATTCAAAAAGCACATGGTATATGTATATAGCTAGTGCTCAATGACAAACAATGCTAAGTGCCAGACATGAATTATCAAATTTTCTTTTGTTAATTTCTCCTTATTATAATAAACCCATTCGCCGAATTAGGTTATACAATGGAAGGTAATCCTCTCGCGTATTTTTTCCTATTCCGCCCGAAGTTTTCTTGGTTCAAAATGGACTAAACATTTCTAATGCAATAAGGTTTAAAGCCATTGGTTCATTTAATCAACTTATCATCAGATTCTTCCATTAATCTATGTCTGCTGATCAGATCAGAAGCTCCCTCTCGCTTACTTTATATAGCAGATTTCAGACAAGTTATAGTGGAGGAAGAAAACATATATATATATAGTTATATTGTCCAAATTCATGATCATTCGGTTATGTTGGCAGTTCCAGGCGGCTAGTTTCCAGTGGGAAATTAATTAATGGGAATTCCCCATTTCTCCTCATGGTATAAATTTTACATATGTTTTTTTTTTTTAAAAAAAAAAAACTTCTTCCATGATTTTATAATCAGTTTTGGTATATATTGTGTCAGCTAATCAGTAAAATATTAGTAATGTCTAAAGCAAAATTTGAAGTGTACCTGTTGAAATTCATGTTTTGATTTTTAAGGCCAAAAGCGAATCGCTGACAGTCAAAAGTTTACGCCTGCGATTCGCCTTCCCACAAAATTATATTATTAGCCATTAGTATTTTTAGGCAAAAGAATTTGGATATGTATGCAAGTTTGGGTAGATTCCTGGGGTTCTTTTTTAAAAAAAAAAAGAATTTTTTTTTTTTGTGTATAATGAAGAAATATGGAGAGGACAAAGACAGCTTCAGCTTATATGCGGCGAGAAGAAGAAGGCTTTTTTGTTGATTGCTACATAAATGGATTGTAAAGTTAGAGCAATTTGTTAAGCAATTTATATGTTCCCACAATTGATGAACCAGAATTAAGCACAATATCTTTCAACAGAACCATTTCTTTTTTTTTTTCTATCATTTTAGATAAAAGGCACCAACAAGAATATTCTTTCGGCAATGTTGGCAGGATTTGATAGGGTAGAAAAATGTTGTGCCATTAGCCCATTACTGGGAATCTGATTGATTTTTATGTCAACTCCTGACCAGTTTCTAGGGCCATTATTTTAACAACTCATTGCTAAAAATTCAATTTTATAGAAGGATTATCATTTGGGATTGAACATTAAGTTGATAAGTGGTAATGGTTTGGATTTCTTGTGGAAGACACTTATAGGTTTGAGCCTCCCTAAATCTTAATTGGTAAGCGATTTCTAAGTCTGAAAAATCCCGTGAAAGTTCAATGGATTCGTAAATCCTCGTAAGAGTTGACGACTTAGGACTTACCCTATGTACCCTTTGGAGTTACGACTTAGGACTTACCCTATGTACCCTTTGGAGTTACGACTTAGGACTTACCCTATGTACCTTTTGGAGTTTAGACAAACTGAAGTGTGAAAAAAAAAAAACAAAACAAGAGCCTGATCAAACTTCCATTTGCAATAGTGTATTAGTGTTCAAGTTCTGTTCCAATTGATCTATTCAATGTGTCAGAGGATAATAATCAGTTGCAAAAATGGAATTTAATCAACCATCAATAAAAATATGTCAGAGTTCCCTACAGAACTAATTAACCAAGTAGGCAAGTGGTACACTCTCCACATTATCTGCATATATATGTGTTCAAATTCTTCAACTTAGGCCTGGTGGTCGATTAAGAACAGCCATAAATGGTTGAGAATAACCCACAAAACATTAACAAAGTAATAATTAATACTCCTAATAAAGCTCTGGTTTAGCTTAAATGTTGCAACATTCTTGACTTAGGGCCTAAAATCAATCATTATATCAGATTTGGCTTTAGACAGAGCTGTTTTGAAGCAAACATATACTTTTAACGTGGCTAAATAAGCATCTTTGGTGGATTGGAGAGAAACATTGTTTTACACTTTTCAATTTACTTGTTTTAATCATAATTAAGCTATGAGAAGACCTATATATTTTGTACTATATGTTTAGACAGAGCTGTTCTGATTTCTGAAGCAAATATTATGCATGAACGTGGCTAAATGAGCATCTCTAATGGGAATGAGATAGAAAGAAAAGTTTTACACTTTGCAATTTACTTGTTTTAATCACAAACGTATATATCTTTTAAAGTGCAAAGGAGAATCAAAAAAATTTGACAGATAAGTACACAAACGCTAGCCCCACACGTTTGCTGCTGCAAGGGATGCCATTTATGGGAGCCAAAGGAAATTCAATGGGAATTTCAGAAAAGATCTTAAAAAAAAATAAAAAAAAAAATCACACTTTCACTGGTTTGGAACAATGAGACCAACCAACCCAGTGGGCATAATATCTGCAGTACTTGCAATGCAAGCAAATCCATGGCAGTCCCGGTTTTCGATCCGAAACAAAAAGTTTCTGCAGGAGAATACATTTTTGCCAAGTCAAAAATAGGCCTCACCTCAAGATTTTGATAGTGGCATTGAAAATTGATGACAAAGCTAAAATTATTTGACAACAAATGTAGTGCTTGACTAGGGGTCTAATTTTCTTTAACCCTAGTAGTACTTTCTCAAGATGAAGTTGATGAGAAGGAGCTTCGTAAGTGGGACAAGTTTATTCTTTGGTATATTCCATTCTATTCAAATTTGGTGCAAATCACTTTTTTACAATGTAGTATTTTCTGATCCATTATCATACCCTAATTGACTTATAACTTTTCCTTTCCGTGTGTATTTTACTACTTCTTTAGCCCTCTAACTCATCCAAGTCAACCCCACGCCATCCGTATAGAGATATTTAATATATGAAAAATCTTCACGTTTTATTGCCATTAACATGATGACTTAGTGGTGGAGTCACTCAAAACCTTCGATTTTGATTTAAACTTTATTGAAAACATTAGGTTTTATAGGTGTACACTCTTGAAACAAGTGATCATGTATTGAAACTTCCCGGTACCGGGGCATTTTCATGAGACTAATGCTAAACTTACTTAAGAATTGAACTCAAACCAGTTGGGAGTTCCTGTTCTGTTCATGTAACTTTGGTTTTGCAGAATATTCAAATGCAACAACTTTTACCTAACTGCTATGAAGATTTTAGTAACAACTTTGAGACATATTGATCAAAACGGGCAGAAGAAAGCAGAATTGTCTCCACTTTCGGATTGTTTATTCATCCTACGTATTCATTAGGTTTTAGATATTGAAGATAATTTGTGTGAACACAACTATTGATTTGATTAATTAATTTTCACTTTTTTGCCTTTATATATAGAGTATATAGAAGTCATCATCAATTTGTCTTTTGTTTTAGTTGAAGAATGCTTGATTTAAGTTGTTAGTAATTATGATGATTCCAAGGATATACTTCCATTGGCAAAAGGGATTTTATAAATTGCAACCCATTTGCTCTCTCTTTTAGAGATTTTGGAGAAAACAATATATAGACAAACATACACTTTGACTTTTGCTGATGTTGCATTGCATGTTACTTGGTACATATCTTTTTAATTTTTCTGTTCAAAATAGTCTACTCCATTACTGGATTTCGTCCACACAAATTTACTGTTTCATTGTTAAACAAAATAATTAGAAATAGTATTAGCATTTAGCAGCATTCTTAGGCTACACAACTAATTAATCATTGCAGACAAAAGTATCTAGCCTAATGTTCAAGTACTATAAAGCTCATCTATGTTACTGTAATCCGAGGCATGAGTATCGGATATGAATGTGTCTGATATAAGTACGTTCAATCTTTCATATATGTGTGGATTTTGGAGGTCCAACCTTTGTATATCCATGAAATATGTTAAACACGGATATAATTAAAGGAAAATGAAGAGTGAAAGCAGCACCACTAATTAATTAATATATGAAAGATTAGTTTAGCTCTCATGCATTGAATTGTTAAAAGCATAGGGAATTATAGCTTCACATTTCGGTAAAGAAATGAGAGGAGATCAAGGGGAGAGATGCAAAATTGTTATAAGGTCTAATTACCAATGACTACCAATTTAATTTTCATTTCGTTTTGGACATTGAAAAATTATAAAATGTCAATGTTTGTGTTGACCAATTTCAAGTTTCTTTCCGTACGGTATTGATGTGTAGATTATAAGATTGATTTTATTCATAAGTACCGTCTATATTTTATGCTTATAATATATATGATTCATTCTCTGGATGCCTGTCTAGTGTCTACTTGTTTGGTGTTGCTCTTTGGAGGAGACAATAAGAATAATTTTTGTTTGCTCTTTTTTTTTTTTCCTCTCTCTCCTTTGCCTATACTGCCATGTATAAATCTTTTCTAAAGGCACGTTTGGTTGGTCCTTAATTTTTTATATTTTTTAGCCAAGATCCAACTCTTTGGAAATAAAATTTATATATATGCACTTAAAAAAAAAACTCGAATTTTAGGATGTTTATATTTTTTATTTTATTTGTAATTTAATAATCAATGTATTTATCCATTTATTATTTGGGCTTTTGGGCTGGGGGAAAGAAACAGGCAAATTCTTAGCAGCCCATTTAGGGTTGGTTCTCTTACGTTGAACACAAAAAAAAGAAAAAAGCCCAAACAAGTGATATATGTAAATTCAGGATAATCTTATATTGGGCTCTTTAGGCTTTGGATAGTTATTGGGTCCTTCGGCCCATTTTTATAATATGAGTTGAATTATTTGTCTTCTTTTTTTTTTGGTAGAAGAGTTGAATTCTTTGTCTTAATTTACACAGTAATGGAGTTAGTGGGAAAAGGCCGAGAGATATACATTGGTGCCACCACCACAAAGGTGTTTTAAAAGTTATTATAATGCATTAATGCATTATTCTCTTCAAACATAGACGGATATACAGTGGGGGCAACTGCCCCACTGAAATTCTATAGGCCCACTAGTATGTAGTATCTTTTAATCTAAAAATTTTATACTTTTTACAATTGCCATCACTGATTTGAAAAATTAACAAAAATATATATGGTAGTTAGTGTAAATACATAAAGGAATGAGACTACACATTTTAAGAAAAAGACTCACCATCAATCTCAAAATTAATGAAGGACAAGTTAGAATACAAAAAAAAAATCGGCTTAATGTAAAAAAAAGGCCCATGAATTTTTCGTTAACGGTCAAATAAGCCCCTAAACTCCAATTTTGGCCAATTGAACCCCTGAACAACTAGTTTTAGCTACATAAGCCCTTCTGCTCTGAAAAAAAAAAAAAAAAGTCATATCAGCATGCCACGTGGCTTGAAAATACCATGTCAACTTAGGGGTAAATTTTCTGAAAAGGAAAAAAATTAAAAATGTAAATTCTGAATTCATTTTCAGAAAAATTTATTTTTATGCTACTAGTTATTTAAATTAAAAAATTTCTTTTTTCATTTGAAAGAGCTTTTTCTGCTATGAAGATTGCGAAATCGAATGAGAGATTCTTGGATGAATGATTCTTTGGTTACCTATATAGAGAAAGATATTTTTTGTAGTATTGATATAATGAAAGGATTTTGAAGAATATATGGTTTTTATAATTTTAAAATATAAACTTGAAACTATATATATTAATTAGTTTGCTCTCATTGTTTAAAATTCCTGAATCCGCCCCTATAATGATGGTGTGATTATAATATAAGAGGACCAATTATACAAGAAGGTGGCCGCTTGATTCAAGAGATACGGTATATTTTTGTCATCTCATTTTTAGGCGATCAATTTTAAAAATTACTTTTACTCATGTCAGGTGAAAGGCTAATATATTGATACATAACTTATTGTCTAATATTGAATGTTTCAAATATCAATAGACATACATGGCGTGGGAGTCTTCTTTCACATGTAATTTCTATTATTAGATTAATAATACAAAGAAAAAGTTTAATATGATTACTATATAGAGTCCTCCTGATGTAATCCTTATTGTTATTAATCTAAATATATATAAGATTAATATAACTGTACTAAATAGTAGAGACAAAATTGCTACATTTCTTTTTAGATTAACTTACAAAATGGGTATGTGTATATTTGTTAATTTTGTTAGTAATATTATTACTAGACTAGATTAGGAAAAATAAGGAATAGATACAAAAAACTCTTCCCGTCATTTTCCGAAGGAAATTAAGAAGAAAATGGCCAAAGAGAAGGGATTTCTTTCCTCCCTCTTTCTTATTCTCAACCTGAGCTTAGGCTAGCTTCTCCAAAACAAAGTCAACAAATCCACAATTTGACTTTTCTATCACGTGCTCGAAAACACCGCAATACTTAAATCTTGACCTTTGATTCCAACGCGTCCTAATAATCAACGGACAAGACATCATCGAATGACAACATAATAGAGAAGAATACTAATACGACTACTCTTGGTCTTAACTCTTTAATGAAGGTTGATTTTGTAAAACAAAGACATTATAATATATTTTCATAGTAGTATTGCTATATATGTTTTCCTTAAGGGCAAAGCTTCCCAACACTATATATAATGAGTTCCTCCATTATCCATTTCATCCAAATTCAATTCAATTTACAAGTCCAAGATATTCAGATTTAAACATTCTCTCCTTTTTGCCAAAAAAAAAAACCAACTTTGAAAATGGTAAGAAATTTGGAAATTTTCATGTTTTAATTTATTCTATTTTTCTTCTTTCCTTTTATCTCATCATCGCTTGAATCCTTTTAGGAAGTTTGAAGACATTTTATGTCACTTTAATTATTGTCAAAGTTTTCTATACTAGTTTCCTTTTTTAGATAAGCTAAATTTTTTTATTAATCCAGAAAAGCTTGATCAAATATTCGTGCTATATGAGGAAAGAAAGCATTTCTTTTTTATTACAAGAGGGAGAGTTTTAACAAATCCGAAATATAAATATGGGTGATTATATAATACACTGGTGGTGTAAATTTTGGACACTCCACAAGCGGGTTGTGGAGTTGACACGTGTCTATTTATTGAATTATTTAAGTTTTAATTATTTCAATCTTGTCCCTAAGGGATACATGTTATCCTTCAGGATCCGCTTGTGTAGTCTGTTAAACTACACTGATGGTATATTGTATAATTTGCTTATAAATATTTAATATTGACTTGAGTTAGTTAGGGCATATAAGAAATTAAATTTATTTGCAAATGTAAGTCTTATAATTTTTTACTGATAATTTTTTTTTTCATTTTTCTCTATTGTTTGCTGTTGGAATGATTGGGCAGGCTCAATCAATCAAATTTGAGGTAAATTACTATAATCTTCTCCTCATCCTTCTCCTCCTTAATCTCTTTTTAATGTAACTTTTTTTTTTTTACTGAATTTGGTTAAAATCATTCTTTGGAGCAGAAAGAATTCATTCAAACTTCTGAGAGAGTGAAGTCTGTGGAGCTTCATCCAACAAAACCATGGTAATAATAATTAATTTAAATTTTTACTCTTCATATCTAAACATACAATGCAATTATATATACTCACTAAAAACGGTTGCAAATTTTCTAAGAAGGCAAGTGATCAGAATTTACCAAAGCAATTCATATGACAAATCTTTCATATGCAGGGTTTTAGCCGCTTTGCATTCAGGAAATGTCTGTATTTGGAACTACCACTTGCAGAAAATAGAGAAATCTTTCAAGGTCATTGAATCAGTACCAGGTATATATGTTATATATATAGAGACATGCATTCTTTTTTACTAAAAAATCTGCACATTTCTTGCAAATTTTCTTTCTGCTTCTCACATGCAAGTATGGTACTTTTGCAGTAAGGTCAGCCAAATTCATAGTGCAAGAAAACTTGATCGTTGTTGGTGCTGATGATGGATTTATTCGCGTATACAACTCCGATACGCTGGAAATGATCAAGGAAATCCAGGCACATACAGATTTCATTAGGAATCTGGCTGTTCATCCAACTCTTCCCTATGTCTTGTCATCCTCAGATGACAAGCTCATAAAGCTTTGGGACTGGGAAAATGGTTGGATTTGCAGTAAGGTCTTTGAGGGACATGAACATTATGTGATGCAAGTTGCATTCAACCCCAAAGACCTTAACACTTTTGCAAGTGCATCACTTGATGGCACCATTAAGGTAATTAATAGGCAACCTTGTTACTTTATTGCAAATAGCTACATTGTACAAAATTATATGTTATATCTGGCAATGTGTCAAAATTTCAGATTTGGAATATGGATTCTGATTCTCCAAGTTTTACATTGGATGCTCACTCGAAAGGGATCAATTGCGTTGAATACTTCATTGCCGGTGATAAATCATTTTTGATCAGTGGTTCAGATGATTATACTGCTAAGGTTTGCAACAGAGAAATCATGATCTGGGTTAAAATTTTGAATATAATATTTGCATTTATTAATCATTGTGTTCATGTGTACAAACAGGTATGGGACTATGAAACCAAAAGTTGTGTCCAAATTCTTGAAGGCCATACAAACAATGTTACTGCAATATGTGTTCATCCAGAGCTTCCCAACATAATTACTTGTTCTGAGGATGGAACTGTTCGGATATGGGACCGAACAAATTACAGGTCTGCAACCAAACATGACTTTATTAGTCCTACTAATTTTCATATTCTGCTCTTCTTTTAAGTCTCTTAAGTTGTGCAGGCTTGAGAACACATTGGAATATGGTTTTGAAAGAGTCTGGACTGTTGCTTACATGAAAGGTTCTAACAAGTAAGATTTCATGACATTTGTTTCTCTCTTATAATCAATATTGGTCAACTTTTTAGGGCGATATCACAGTTTTGTGTTGATTGTAACTTCTGAACATTTTAGCCATTTTTTATTTTATGTACCATACTTACTTACATTGTTCTTTGTTATACAGAGCAGTGTTTGGATGCGATAAAGGGCTGATTATGGTCAAAATTAGCTGTTCTCATGGCTCGGATTCTACCATTTAGCTTCAGCTTGATGGTGCAGCATGCAAGAGTTGCTTCATGTACTAGTTTTTTAATGCCCCTCCTTCATTAGTGTGGGAGGGGCATAAATTAAGGCCCTCGTTTACTATGAATAAAGGCTTGTTTGGGCTTGTAGTTAATATTATTATTACTTAAGTGGTCTTAATCTCTTCGGTTTGTCATGTTCAAAGTCTTGTTTGTGCTTGAAGTGTGATTCAGTTCTGTAAAAATCTATATTATATATAAGAAAATAAAAGTTTGATGATCCAATGTTGTACAAATACAGTTCATATATGCTTTGAACTTCTTTCCTTCTTTTAAAGATCAGGAATTCTTTTAACTTAAGGGAGCTTCATGCTTATAAGTTTTACCACAAATATATTGGAGAAAACAGAGAGATTGGTTTCCTTGAAATCTGATTAATTATGGTCCATGGACCAGCCAAAAATATTACTATAATTATAGAGTTATATATAATTAATCAAATTAAGATTTGATTTGATTTCACCTTCTTTGACTAAGGGTTTTCACTTTTCAAGGCTACATAACCAAAAAAACAAAAATAAAAACAAAATTCAGATAGAAAGAGCTTCTTTTTCTGAGCCATTGGGGTTGTTTCAGAGACTCGGACTCTTAACGCTTCATTAATCATTAGCTCTCATTTTAAACGAGCATGCCGCTGAAGGGCTTCTTCTGTTTGATACCATTGTCGGTGCTTTAATCAAAGTAGCCCATACTCACTAAAAACAAAAACCCAAATGGACACTTCTTTTATGGATCTAAATCTAAATAAAGACTTGATGATTTATGTCTTAGGCTTTTGAAAAATTTATAGAAATGCACAAGAGTCTGAAAGTGCTGACTTTCAATACTAGTGATATTTAGAGTTGGGAAAATTCCACGTAACCAGAAAAATTGACCAGAATTTTGTCCTATGATGTGTCATTGCTAGTCATCCTATGTTTTGTAGCAAAACTCCATTTAAATAGTGATAAGACCCGTCTACTAGACCAACCGTGTAAAAACACGTCATGGGAATCAAATTTCGGGTCAATTTTTCTGGTCATGTAGCTAAACTTCTAGAGTTGTAATGTGTAGAAATATTCGGTTTTTTCATGTGTCGCGATGATGAATTTTTATGTTAGTAATTTACTTGTGAAAATTGCAGATAAAATGGGTAGTTGTACTTGTATGGATTCATGCTACAAGAATTGCAACAAGCTCTATCTCTTCAACTAGTGTATTTTGTGCTAAGTGGGAGACAGATGAGTAAAAGATGCTCTTATGACTTTTGTCCTACCACCCTTGTCCGACTCTTTTCTTTGTTTTCATTTCAATCGTCATTTTAATCAAGGGTGCAACGTTAAGATTAAGTCATTAAGATTGATGAGATTAAGAAGAAAATTATTATTATAGATTTATAACAAGAACTTAAACTTAAAAGTAGTAAAAATCCATTGCAAGTTTCCATCATCATTCACCATGTAGGACAAATCGCACCGTATTCAAAATCTAATTTGATATCCATATAGTCGGTGTATAACCCAATAAATTTTGTTTTTCACATCAAAAGGTTGTCAAAAGGGAGTCTTAATGTCTTATTTGGGTTATATTTGGCTAATACTTTCACTTTTTCATGACAAATGAATGAAAAGGAAAACATGGAAAAAAAAAAAAAACGAGTACAAAATTAAAGAAAAATAGCAAGAATGAGAAACCAAAGATGTACTAATTACTATGTTAAGGAATTGCAAATCATGTGTTTTGGGTTATATATAGAACTTAACAGTAATCAAAATTAGCATTAACATGATTTTGATATATAAGGGATGTGTCGCCAATTTGATTTTTGTAAGCTCTTTTGTTGCACAAAATAAAGTAAATCAAGTTCAAAGTTAAAACTTAAATAAAAATACCAGAGCAAAGAAAGTTAAAAGTAATTTATTTACTAACGGGCCCAATATTTCAGTGCAAATGAAATCAGATTCAGATCCGAACCCGATCCACTAAAGGCCCAATATACTAAGGGCCAGTTGTCACTCTCACACTGGAAGTGCACGTTGTTCACAAATGGTCACACTTCATAAATCACATAGAAATACGTCACTCTCAAAATCCCCACCGTCCATTTTAACACATCAGAAATTCAGAAACACCCACTCACCGTCAATTTAAAATTTACCGTGAGATACGATCTACCATAGCGCCACCAAGCCTGTGAGTGGCACTTCCGTAAATCTATCCCTTAACTCGGAAGCATCTTCCTCTCTCTCTTTCTTAATTCATAAAAATTTTACATTAACAACACACACACACACCAGAGGAGAGCTCTCTCTCTTATTACATTGCACCAATCAAAACCCCTCCCTCTCTCTCTATCTCACTTTCTCGATCTATTTCTTTCTCTCTGAAACCCGCGATCTCGATCCAGAGTTTCCTAATCTTTATTTTTAGTTTTAATCTGCAAAAATGGTGAGTTTACGTTTCTTGATCTGCGTGGTTTCGCATTAGATCTGCTTCGGTTCCCCTTCGATTTGCAGTGTCCAATTCTCAATTTCCTGTTTGATTTATGGAATCGGGAATGAGAAGAGTTTTGAATTGTGTTATGGTTTTAGTCTTACTGGCTCTGATTACGTCGCCGTTTCCTTATCATTTTGGTAGTATGCAGCAGAGCTGGATAGTTAGGGATTTGTAAATAGTTTGGATCTGGCGCGTTATTTGTTTTTGAATATGAATGCGTCGACTTTGAATTGCCGTTTCTTTTACTCTTTTGCACGAATTTGATTTAAGATCTGCTGTTTGATTTACGCTAATTTGTGTGTTTTTTCGTTTTTGTTTTTGTGTTAAACAGCCACTCAGACTCGAAATTAAGGTGCGTTTTAGTTGTTTCATTTGAATTCAGCTTAATGTGCGGATTTAGATCTTGTTACTTTGGTATGAATGTTTTTGAATATTGTGTGAGTAATGTTGTTAATTGTGATGTTTGGATCAGAGGAAACTTGCTCAAAGGTCAGAGAGAGTAAAATCTACGGATCTCCATCCAACAGAACCATGGTAATTATTAGCCTTTATTCAGTTTCCCTTATATTCGAATTTTACCTTTACAATTTCGAAGACTAAATTTGATTTATTATGATTGTTATTTCAGGATTCTAGCAAGTTTGTATTCTGGAACTGTGTGTATCTGGAACTACCAGTCACAGGTACGGGAATTTTGTTAATTGTAATCTTGACGATCAGAACTATACTTTTGCTGTGTTAAAAGTTACTGAACTGCCACTGTTTGGAAGAATGGGTGAAAAAGTGGATATGTTGGAGTGTTATCTTTTCTGTGTAAAATTTAGTTAAATAACTAAATGACTAACCCATTGAAGTTTTCTGTTATTATAGAACCAGCTTAGACCAATGTTGCTTATATGACCAAAACAAATTATACTACTTAAATTGATACTTTGTTTTATTATGGGTAATTTCATTTCTAATTCCATATTTTCTTTTTTGATCACTGAATATCTTGTTTTTATTGGACTTATCGTTTGTATATCTTGCCATCTGCTATTCATTTCTAAGCATCAAAAATCTTAGTTTTCGGTAGTATCCTACAATCATAGAGCATCTTCTGGCTCCTCTCCATTTGTTTTACTAACTCTGATTGTATGAATAAAGTCTCCTTTGGGACCCCATAGAATTAATTAATCTCTGAGATTTATTAATGAAATAGATCACCTTTGCAAATTGTGAAACCGTCAATTCTGATCCTCTTTTCACTATTTCTATTTCTAAATTTAAATGAATGCTTGCTATAGGCATATCTGCTCCCTAACCAAAAAGCTTGTCTGCATAACGTTCTTCAATAGTCCTAACTTTATGATTAAAAATTCATCCTTACTCTTGTCTGTGAGTGCTTTCATGGGTACTGGCATAAAACTCTGCTTAACTCTATGGAACGTAGGGACAATAATTATTTTGTGTATATGGCTTGTCCCTTATCTATGAAGCTGTTCTTTAACTGATTTTTTCCCCTTCAGAGCACTACATTTTTAGTTTTCCTTTGACATAATTATATTCATGATTAAGGCTATAGAAGTTAATTTTAAGTTTAGGCTTATTTTGAACTTTTGTAGTTATTGTATATTGAAATTAAATTGTTTGAATTTTTGACCTATTGTCTGGTGCTAACTTCTACTGTCCTTGGCATACTAGACAATGGCTAAATCATTCGAGGTCACTGAGTTGCCAGGTATGTATTTATCTGTTTTCACAATGCAATTAATTTTTAGTCCGCTAATACTGTTTTACATTGCTGTTTTTATTGTGGTGAAACTATAATTGTTCTCTGAAGTCCCCATCTTGCATCTGCAGTTAGGTCAGCCAAGTTTGTTGCACGCAAACAATGGGTTGTTGCCGGAGCTGATGACATGTTTATTCGTGTATACAATTACAATACCATGGACAAGGTCAAAGTATTCGAGGCACATACTGATTACATCAGATGTGTGGCTGTCCACCCTACTCTTCCTTATGTGTTGTCATCATCTGATGATATGCTTATAAAACTTTGGGACTGGGAGAAGGGTTGGGTGTGTACTCAGATATTTGAGGGGCATTCCCATTATGTCATGCAAGTGACCTTTAATCCCAAAGACACTAACACTTTTGCCAGTGCATCTCTTGACCGTACCATTAAGGTATAAAGGGTCTTATTGTTTGGTTCTTTTCATTTATATATTGCTTTATTTTTTTGAATAACCAAGCTAAATTAGCCTTTGCTCTGTTTGAATGTTCTAGATTTGGAACCTTGGCTCCCCCGACCCAAACTTTACTTTGGATGCCCATCAGAAAGGTGTAAATTGTGTTGATTACTTTACAGGTGGTGATAAGCCTTATCTAATCACCGGTTCTGATGATCACACTGCTAAGGTATGCAGCTAGTTGTCCTTTTTTTTCTTTATCTTTTCATCATAAATAAATGTTGAGTAGCTATTCACAGATGAATTCAATGGGTGTAGGTATGGGACTACCAAACCAAGAGTTGTGTTCAGACGTTGGAAGGCCACACACACAATGTTTCTGCAGTGTGTTTCCATCCTGAACTTCCAATTATCATTACTGGTTCTGAGGATGGCACAGTTCGTATCTGGCATGCCACCACTTATAGGTAATTCTTGCGATGGAAAATATCTGATTTGGCATGTTTACCCCCTTTTAATTTCCAGTAGTCATTTGGCGAGGATGATGTTATCTGGTTTATTTTCTATATTCGAATTCAATTTTCAACTTCATTCCTAATTTCTTGCCTTGGACTTGCATTTTTAAAAATGTGAAAAATGCTTTTTGGTCGTTAAAAATGTTGGCTTGTGCATCTTATGGATAAATGTAGAAATTAATGGTGTGGAGTCACATTTGTTCTTCATCGTTAATATTTTCCCTTACTCACATAATACTTTACTGTTTAGTTGAGATTTTCAAGCTTTATAGTCTTTATGCAATTATATCATTAAATTCTTCAAAGTCATGACTTCTTAACCCTTTTCACTTTCAGGCTTGAAAATACATTGAACTATGGCCTTGAGAGAGTTTGGGCAATTGGATATATTAAAGGTTCACGCAGGTAATTTCTTTTGTTAAATCATGTAATAGTTTGATTTTCTTTCTTGTGTTGTTTAGAATAAGTTTCGTGGTCTTAAAATACTAGAACATTTGGGGCAGTGCCTTTCATTTTTTTTTGGCCATCCTTTTCATTAAGTTAAGAGTATATCTATCCATTCAAAAAATGTGAAAGATCAATTTAAACTGTTGTTCAATTAGGTTGCTTGATCTGACTTGTATGTTCTCCATGCAAAGTGATGATATTCTTCCTGAGTTGAGTCCTTAATTAGTTTACCTGTCTCATCTTACTTTGTCATCAGGAAGGACTAAATTCACAATAATGTTTCCATCTTACAGGATTGTTATTGGGTACGATGAAGGAACTATTATGGTGAAAATTGGCCGTGAAGTTCCTGTAGCCAGCATGGACAACAGTGGGAAAATCATATGGGCTAAGCACAATGAAATTCAGACTGTGAACATTAAGAGTGTAGGAGCTGATTTTGAGGTAATGTATATTTTGCAAAAATTTAAAATTCTTTCTGTATTCATGTTGTGAATTTTAATATTGGGACTTTTACCTTAAGGTGTAACTTTTTTGATTTGGTTATTAGGTCACTGATGGAGAAAGATTGCCCTTGGCTGTTAAGGAATTGGGGACCTGTGATCTATACCCTCAAGTGAGTTGATGCTTTCTAGCCTTATTCATATTAATTAGACATTATTAAGGGTTAACCATTTAACCTTCGCTTGTCTTTGTCTTCTCAGAGCTTAAAGCATAATCCAAATGGGAGGTTTGTTGTTGTCTGTGGAGATGGCGAGTACATCATATATACAGCTTTGGCATGGAGAAATAGGTCCTTTGGTTCAGCATTGGAATTCGTTTGGTCATCTGATGGAGAGTATGCTGTCAGGGAAAGTTCATCAAAAATTAAGATTTTCAGCAAAAACTTCCAGGTTTTGTATCCTTTCTCACTTATATATCTCTTATTTTAGAAGGTATAAACAAGTGTGCCACATACAAACCTTATGTTGTAATGTATTCAAATGGACTTGTTGTGAGCTGGATTTTATAGAATGGTAGAATATTGGGTACGGAATGGGATATCAATTGTTGAGAAAAAATATGTTTAGAAAAGTTTACCGGCTAGTCTGTGTATGTTAATAACACTACTATTAATAACTTAATTCTTTATCATGGTGTTTATCTCCGTTATGGTGGTTAAGGAATTTTTTTTCATGCTATATTCAAGTTCTATTTTTGACAATGTAATGGAATTGATGGAGATTTAACAATTTCAGGAAAAGAGGAGTGTCCGACCAACCTTCTCTGCTGAGCGTATTTTCGGGGGAACTTTATTGGCAATGTGCTCAAATGATTTTATTTGTTTTTACGATTGGGCTGAATGCAGGTTGATTCGTCGAATTGATGTTACTGTGAAAGTAAGCTAAACTGGCTCTATCGTCTTCATGTGCTTCTTCTTCGGTACATTATACTAAATGTCATTTTTGTTTATATTACTGAAATGCCAGAATCTCTACTGGGCTGATAGTGGTGACTTGGTGGCAATTGCGAGTGATTCGTCTTTTTACATCCTAAAGTACAATGTAAGTTTCCCTATTGTAATCTACTTAATCAGGATACTCGTCTTCTTTTTTTTCCTGTTGAATGCATGCTTTGTTATGGTTATGCAGAAATGAATTTGACAATTTCATGTTGCAGAGGGATGTTGTTCAATCTTACTTAGATAGTGGAAGACCTGTTGATGAACAAGGAGTTGAAGATGCATTTGAGCTTCTTCATGAAACCAATGAACGTGTCAGGACTGGCATATGGGTTGGGGACTGTTTTATTTACAATAACTCTTCATGGAGACTTAATTACTGTGTTGGTGGAGAGGTATAGTATTGACTTTAAATTGGTCCATACATTTAGACCCATTTAGTGCTGTTTAGGTGTTTATTGTTTCCATTTTGATGATATGATGATTTTAGGTAACCACAATGTTTCATTTGGACCGTCCTATGTACTTGTTGGGATATCTTGCAAGTCAAAGTCGGGTGTATCTGATTGACAAAGAGTTTAAGTAAGTCAGATAGTGGTTTCTAAATTTTACATCATACTTCAGGTCAAGATTTGACTTTGAAAGACATGATTAATGTGTATTTACCCTCCTGCTTGTCGTATTATACAGTGTTATGGGATACACATTACTACTCAGTTTGATTGAGTACAAGACTCTTGTGATGCGTGGAGACTTGGAAAGGGCCAATGAAATTTTACCTTCAATTCCTAAAGAACACCATAATAGGTACGTGTACCCTTTAAAATATATTCCTTCCATCCTCAGAGGATGTTGCCAGTCATATTTCCAGTATTCTTGCAACTGTTCCAAATAGTTCTGCAGATGTAGGAATTTTCTTCTCTTTACCTTCATTTCTACTGCATTTCAAAATTGTGTTCTTGAGTAGTCATTTCCTGCCGAATATGCCCCTTGTTGAAATTCTGTTTCATCTAGATATATCTGCCTTGTCTCAATGTCGAGAAACTTAGAATTCCAAATCCAATCTTTAGTGGTTTACTTATTGGCTGGTCTGTCATCTTTGGATATTTATGTTCTCTTCATTTGCGATTTTGAAATGTTTCTTGGATTTATTGAGTGGCTTTCTATGATTGATAGTGTGGCTCGTTTCCTGGAATCTCGAGGCATGATAGAGGATGCTCTAGAAGTAGCCACAGACCCTGATTACAGATTTGAGCTTGCCATTCAACTTGGTAAATTAGATATTGCAAAGGTGAGGAAATTGTTAAATTGGTTTTGTTGTACCAGTACAACTTGTTTGATCTTTTGTTTGCTTGATCTTTGAGTGATATTTCCCATTTTGTTTTCAGCCTTAATTGTGCCTTTTATCATTGTTTTTAATTTTACTAGAGATTCATATGCTTTTGTGCAGGAAATAGCTACAGAAGTTCAGAGTGAGTCTAAATGGAAGCAGTTAGGAGAATTGGCTATGTCCACTGGAAAGGTGTTGTAGTTTTCTCCACTTTGCAAATTTTGTTCAGAGCCACTTCTCTATTAAGATTGTCATTCTAATTTTTTCTCTTTTTTTAGTAGCTTCCCTTCTTTCTATATCGGTGATGATGTGGTTGCAAATTACAATCTGAATATGTTCAATGCTTTTGATCATGAATGAAATCTCTGTTAGAGAAGTAAGAGTAGACAGCTTCATCTTAAACTAAATAGGTTTCCAAATGTCCGAGCTTTGGCTTAGTAATCTTGTTTAACTAGAAAATGAAATGTAAGAAAACCTTATTTTTGCTTGATGTTGTGTTGTACACTTCTGTTCTGGTGTGGGTTTTTAGTTTCAACATATGCACTTTTTATTATACTAATAGTTTATGGACATGCACGTGTTATATTAATTGTTAGTTTTGCACAGTGGCTTTGCTTGGTTTTTTTATCATTTCTTTTAAATATGCCAAACTTGTCCTTATTCTGGGCTATATTATTGCAGCTAGAAATGGCCGAGGAATGCATGAAGCATGCTATGGACTTAAGTGGTTTATTGCTGCTTTATTCCTCTTTGGGAGATGCAGAAGGGATATCAAGACTTGCATCCCTTTCTAAAGAGCAAGGGAAAAACAATGTTGCTTTCCTTTGCTTATTCATGTTAGGTAAATTGGAGGAGTGCCTTCAGCTTTTGGTGGAAAGGTAATTCCTCAACAAATGCCTGAAAAAATAGACATCCATTCATGTCATCACAATTATGGATATATTGAAAATTCCTTGTGCAGCAATCGGATACCAGAGGCTGCTCTGATGGCGCGATCTTATCTTCCCAGCAAGGTTTCAGAGATAGTCGCTATTTGGAGAAAAGACCTGAACAAGGTGGGTTCCTGTCTTTTACTTGACAAGCTGGGTTAGCTTTATTATAGTCTTTGGTGCTTTTATTTCCATTTGAAGGACTGTATGGAATTTTACAAGATTCAGCATATTGTGTTTCCATGATCAGTGATATAAAGCACTATTCTTCCTTTTTAAGCTTATCGTGTGCATAAGTTGTTTTTATGCGTCTCAACATTGTTTTCTAAATACTACCAATTTTGGAATATCTAGTTCTCTTTTTCCGGTTGTAAACTATTATAGATTGGCTTCTTGCCTTTTTGTTCAAGTTGAAGGTTGATGTGAGTATATAACTACTAAAGCCTTGATTTTGTGCTGGAAAAGATTGGTGTGACATAATGCTTATAGAACTTCAAATCCAAGAACAAGTTAATCCTTTTTCTCAAACATTGCAGCAATAGAGTACTGATGGATTCTTCAGTGGGAATCTTTTTCATTTGACTAATTGGCTATGCATTTTGAATATCTCTTAATTTCCACTCTAATCGCCACAATTTTATCTTTAAACAGATTTGTTTGTACTATTACAACATGAATATGTGTGTTTCTTCTAATGATAGTCAAAACATTTTCCATAGCATTATATTGTTGCTTATGTCATTTGTTATTATTTTGATTAATAGCATAGATTGCCAAATAATTTGACCTTATTTTATATCATTTGCAGGTTAATCCAAAAGCTGCTGAATCTTTGGCTGACCCTGAAGAGTATTCCAACTTGTTTGAGGATTGGCAAGTTGCTCTTTCAGTTGAATCTAAAGCAGCAGAGACAAGGTACCAAACATGATTCTTGTTTGTTATGTAGTGCTGTGTTACTGTAACTGTTTTGAAAGGGAATCTTGTGTATGCTTCTCTGCTGATCTTTGTGCAATCTTTTTGGACAATAAGAATCTTCTGGTGCCAGTTGTTTGGCCGCCTTTTTAGTTCGCTGTATATGACATTTTATATTCCCTTTGAATGAAAAGCCCCATGGTTGAAACGTCCTATTTTAAGGTCTGACTGGATTTTTTACTTTCAATTGGTTTGTAGGGGTGTTTATCCTCCTGCTGCGGACTATTTGAACCATGCTGATAGAACGCAGATGACACTTGTTGAAGCTTTTAGAAACATGCAAATAGAGGAAGAGGAGCCTCTTGAAAATGGTGAACTTGACCATGAGGTATATCTTCTTATGTATCTCTTTCTTGTTGAAATGTAGATATGTCAGATCTAGGAACTGCCTTGAGTAGTTCAGGAGATGAATTATAACCGGCATTGCCCATTATTTGTGGCTGTCACAGGCTGCAGAACCAAATGGACATGACCAGGATGCAGAGGAGGAGCAGAATGGAGAAGATGGTAGCCAAGAGGAGGCTGTTGTTGTCGATGCTGATTCGAACGATGGTGCAGTACTCGTTAACGGTAACGAGCATGAAGAAGAGTGGGGTACGAATAAAGAAGGAACCCCGTCAGCCTAAAAGCAATTGGTTGGGGCAGTGTGAAAATCGAAATTTTGTCTCTGGTGATTAATTGTTTCTAACATGCCATTTCTAACCCCTTTCTCTTTTGGGTTTTTTTCTGACTGTTATGATTACTTTTATCTCAACCACTAATTGAACCACTCTTTCTACCAGCTAATTGTAAATAGTTTTCTTGACTTGTTTTCATCTTGTTTACTATTTGGAATTGGGTGCATAGGTTTTGGTTGCTAAGTTGCACCTTTGACTTTTCTAATTTATGATGCAATTACTAATCACTCCTTTCTTACCCATATTGACAATTTTGTGTTGCAAACTTAGGCAGAGATAATTGATATTGACTAATGATGCATATCCAGTAGCTTATGATCGCCCCTTATTCCCTGTCACTATTGTTATACTAATTTTCTATTGTGTGATTGATCAATTGAACTCTTGCATCAACTTTTAATAATGTTTGTATATGGATACCGCTGAAAGATGATGTGAGTCTTGAAGTTATGATATTAGTTCTGTTCTGTTGTTTTATTGCAGTTATTTTTTTTCTTTCTTTTATGCCTTGGTTCTTACCCTTGTATAATTTTCTGTTGTCAGTGCTTACATCAGATCCCTAGGATCCATCAAGACATTCAGTTCGAGCTCCATTCATCGTGTATTCAAGGTGAGAAAGCATCAATAATTATTGTTCTGACAAGGTGAATGCATTATATATTATTATACTGATCAGAATTCGCTCAAGACATACCTCATTTTAGTTACATTGGAAATTGCACATTTTCTCGTTTCATTAGATTAATCCTAGAATTGGTGTGGAATTGTGCATGCACTTTGGCCTTTACAATGAATATAAGTATTGTTCTTCAATTATCGGAATAGAGATACCATGTGATTTGTTAGTCTTTCTGGAATGGAACTAAAGTAATTTTATCTATTCAAAAGTGTTTCACTTCGGTTCCTTTCTAACATTTCAATTGTGATCAAGCAGGTTTTTAACTACGAGGTAGAGAAATGTGATACTGATATATAAGGGCTGGTTGTCTAGCATTGCATCCCAGGTGGTTTGGATCTCAAGCACATTGAATTTTGGCATGGGGCATATATACAAGTATTCAGTTTAGAGCTTCAAATTATGAGTTTTAGTTGCTTGTCTTAAAGAAGTTTTAGCATATTCTTTCAGAGGCATTTTGTCCTAAATTTTTTTTTCTTTCTTCTTGTGCCATTGTGAATGTAGAAAGAATTGAGAATTAGTGATGATGATTTACCCAAATTCAGCCCATTTTAAATCCTAGGTGTTCTGTTTCCCCCCTTGAGGCTTGAATCTTCTGGTTGAGTTGTGGGGATTTTTTTTTTAAATTACTTTCTCCATATATGATATGAACTTTGTACTGTAAACATATCTACATAAAAAGCATAATATTGTTCAATCCACGTGACTTTTTCTGGCTCATATCCTCCTTCGGTTAGCTTTTGGTGTATTTGTCACTTTTACCAGCTTAACCAGAACAATCTCAGTACAAGAAACTTGACAAAATCAGATAACGTCCCAATTTTCGTGTTTGGCAATAGAGTTCTTTATGGCTTAATGAATTAAGCTTCTTTCTTCCACTGGCAATTATGGTTTTTTTTCCTTTTATTAAAGTTTGCAAGGACATTTTTTTAATATAGCTTCTCTCCAACCAATATTCAAATTTTAACGAGTATAAAAAAAGATAAGATTTTCTTTTTCGCTTTTCCGGTATCAAATTTGTAGTTTGTAATTATACCAAGTATAAAAAACAAATAATCTCTTCTTTCCTTTATTTTTCCTTTTCCTTAATTTGGGTTAAAAGACATTCAAGAGTCATTCTGAAGCAAGTCAAGATTGACCAAAAGCCCAAACTAACAGGCACAGCCCATAAACAAACAAACAGCAAGATACCTGAGATACACGTGTCATGACCAAAAATAAAATGATAGAAATTCCATGCGACAACTCGTCCAGAAAGCCATTTCTTTGTCACGTTCACCCGCAGAAGATATTAAAAAAAAAAAAAAAGCCAAGGCCAAAGCCTAAGGCCAAGGAAATGAAACCCTCGGAGTCCATATCCAAAAACCCCCCTCAATCCCTAAATTAAAAAGAAAATCCCAAAATAAACTAAAACAATATTTTAATAAAAACCCTTTTATTATTTTGGATCTCTCTCGCGTCTCTCTCTGTTTGGGTTACTAGGGTTTTTCGTCTGCTTTTGCTCTGCTCTTATGTAAGCTTCCCTAATCTCTTCTCTCTTGTGAACTGTCTATAAATCTTTATCTCTTTCTTTTTTATATCTTTCCTTTATTCAGCTAATTTTTCTCCTTTTTTTTTTCTTCTGGCATTAAAATTGAGGCATGAATGTTTTCAGTTCATTTCTTTTCTTGCCTTTCCTGTGAATTTGTTAATGTAATGATGATATTCTTGAATACCCAGTTCATAAACGGCAGACTCTTTTTGGTTTCTTTGAAAATGCTAGAAATTATATTTTGTTGTTCTATTTTATCACTTCTTTAGCTGAAAGAGGTCATTTCTATAGGGTATTGATGTTAAAAAAAAAGAAAGAAAGAAAATCATGTTAAACCATTGCATCTGGGGCTATACAAGATTTTGGTATTTTATTTTATTTTTATTTACTAATATAAAGGGTTATTTCCCCTATTAGATGAGCGGCTTCTGTTACCAAATGTTCTAATTAATTTCATTTGTATAATCTTTTTTATGATACTTGTGCTAGTTGGCCAACTTTTGCTTCTAAAGTTTAGCTTTTATTTTTTGACTATATCTTTATGCCCCTTTGATTATAAAATTGTATGAAAATTCTAGTTTTTATGTATTATTGGGTGCTTTTTAGATTATCATAATAATTTTTAAAATGATATAAAGTGGTTACTGGAAAATGTGATTTCAAGCTCTAAGCAGAACAAGAACAAGAACAAGAACAATGCAAAGAAAATGTCTTGAATAGTGAATGTTGGCTAGTTGATTACTTGTTTGCTTGGCTGCTACATTCTTTTGAAGCCTAGAAAGACATGAGTTATTGCTAAAGAATTGTTGAACGAGAATAATTAAGAAAAGGTGTATTAAGAAAAGGTGTCAGTTGAACATTTAAAAGTTAACCAATTTTTGTCAAGGACTCTGTGATGGGGCAGTATCTGTTAGATCCTGTTGATATATGTGGAATTTAGCTTGTTAAGTTGTCTGCCTGATTTTGGCTGCAGCTTTGAATTGAGTTGTACAAAGAAAATATTAACAGTAAGTTAACCTGTGATCATATGCTTTTCCTTACACAGGAAGGACTTAGTAGGTTTAATTGCTTTACCTATGCAGATTTGATAAAACTTCAAATATGGTCTCTTATGTGTTGTAATAGTTGAAACTGAAATTAAAAGTATGCATAGCTTTACCCATTATGCAGTAGTTTAATGTATTTTATTTTCTTCATGTTCTGTGTATGACTTCTGTAGGTCTTAATGTGATCTACATTTGAACCATTTGATATAGTTTTGGTATGCTTAACTTGGAATTTGGCTTTTGCCTTCTGCAATTTTAAACATTTGGTAGATTGATGTGGAGTCATTTATTGTTACTCTTCATATACATTGCAGAAAAATCCTCTATTTTTGCTTGCCTATTACTGCTATGGGGGATGCTGAAAATGCCCTTCCACCTTCAAAGAAGAGGGCTGCTGGTAGAGAAATTTCTCGTGATAACCCTGGTCTTGATGATGAGGAAGATTCTTCTGAACAAGAGGCTGGAACTTTTAAGAGGGCCAGCGAAGAAGTGTTGGCAAATAGAAGAATCGTCAAAGTTCGTAGAAATCAAACCCCTTCAACCCCTTCATCCAATCCTTTTTCTGGGATTCGCTTGGTGCCTCCTACAGAACCAACTGTTGCTCCTGCTGCACCTAGTGTTCCTGAATCCACTGCAGCCACTACTGAGGTTACAGCTGAAGCACCAATTGCTACTGAGAAAGAAGTTTCAGAAGATGGGAAAAATGATGCTAGCAAATCTCAAAAGAATGAAGATGGAGACAATCAGCAGTCAGAGATAAAAATAGATGAAACAGAGCCTGAGTCTGCAAAGAATGAAAGTGAGAATGTTAAACAGTCCGAAAGTAAGGGCGATGAGCCAGTTTCTGAAGCTGTTGGTGATAAGGAAAGTGCTGTGGATAAAGACAGTAATGTTGCAAATGAAGAAACTGAAAAGGTGGCCAATGATGAAAAACCGGTAGCAAGTGGTAAGACTGAGGATGAAGACAAGAAAGATGACAAGAATTCAAATGAAGAGAACAAAGAGAAGAGTAGTGAAAACACAGAGTCAACTGCAGAAGGTGCATCATTGAGTTCGTTCCAACAGCTTTCGAGTAGCCAAAATGCATTCACTGGACTCGCTGGCACCGGATTTTCTACTTCCTCATTCTCCTTTGGGTCTGCTTCAAAGGATGGTTCTACTAGTTCTGTTCCAATTTTTGGACAGAAAAGTGACCAGCCTTCTTTTGGTTTTGGTTTTTCAACAAATGGAAACTCTTCCCTCTTAGCAGGGACCCCAATTGTTTCTAAGAGTGAGGGAAGTGGTTTCCCAGCCATGCCGGAGGTTCCAGTTGAGACGGGCGAAGAGAATGAGAAAGTGGTATTCTCTGCAGATTCTGCGCTGTTTGAATTCATAGATGGTGGGTGGAAAGAGCGTGGCAAGGGAGAGCTTAAGGTGAATGTGTCTACAACTGGGACAGAAAAAGCCAGGCTACTTATGAGAGCAAGAGGAAATTACAGGTTGATTCTAAATGCAAGTCTCTACCCAGATATGAAGCTGACAAATATGGATAAGAAAGGTATCACTTTTGCCTGCATGAATAGTACTGGTGAAGTGAAAGAGGGGCTGTCTACATTTGCATTGAAGTTCAAGGATGCTTCCATAGTCGAAGAGTTCCGTGCAACAGTTACTACCCACAAAGGTAAAACTGCTGATGTTCTCAAGACACCGGAAAATTCTCCTTAAGCCTCAGAGGGCTAAAAGGTGTCTGTCTCCCCAAAAATCTAGTCTGTCCTGAACATTCCTTTTTACAGTAGTCTTTTTTTTCTTTGTGGAAGAAAGGATCTGGCTTAGGTAGTGGTTTATTCCTATTTCCTAAGCTCTTATATGTAGCAGAGTTAATAGAGTCCAATCTCTTTTTGTTGTTAAAATTGTGTAGCCTGCGGGAGAATGTTTCAACTTTTACCTTTTCGTGTCAATGCTGGAATTAAACGACTGCATGATCTACAAAGCTATCAAGACATGCAATATATTTGACTATTATTACAGCTGTGCCCTTGATTTGGGAACCAATATCTGGATTTGCAGTGTCATGTTTTTCATATTGGCGTCGTGAACTTTTACCATTAATAGCATCTCCTTGATTCTTTTAGTTTGGTGGGACGGTATCTCTCACTTTGACTAAAGGTTATTGTATACCTTAATCAGCATAAATACTAAAATTTTCCAAATCTTTTGGAACTCTAGTCTAAAGAAATACTACTACTTTTTCTAATAATTAGGATGTGTGTGCTGTGCAATATTATATCATTATTATTATGGATGATTATATAGTACTTACTACTTAGTACACTGGCCGTAAAATTTGGACTCTGCAAATGGGTTAAGGTATTGTTATGGTATTGTTATGTAGTTTGATTCTACAAGCATCTTTTTTTGACGATGAGAAATGACCTCTTATCTAGAGTGAAATTTGTTAGGAGTAGAATCAAGTTACTTTTGAAAAAAATTCCTTCAATATCCAAAATATTTTTCTTTCCTTGTACATCTTTTATTTATATTTATAATAATAATATAATATATTCTAAAAAAAGTTATTTTCAGAAAAATAATAGCAGCAATTGGGTTGAGAGACCCAAAATAGTAGTAATAAAATAAAATGTACCAAGTCCAAAAGAAGGTTGAAGCTTCTTTTATAAGAGCCAGAATTGGGCCTGGCCCAATAAAAATAGCCGTTAAAGATAAAAGTTAAAACGCCTCGCATTATTAGGACGCGATGTAAACCGCTCTCCACTTTCCAGCTATAAATACTCTCCTCCATAATTCTACCGTTGGTTTTAAGTTCTACGAAAAGAAAAAAAAGAGGGCTAGAGCCCGGAATTTGGTTTTGAATTTTGATTTCCAAAAGGGCAACGGGTCAAGAGCGTGAAACGAATGACGACATTCTTCAATTCCTTTTCTATTTCTGTTAGATTCTTTTCGAAAATCTTTTATACTAGTTTAATGTTCTACAAATTTGTTACTTTGATCTTCCTTCAAAATTTCTCTTTTTACGCTTCTGCTTTCGTTCTTGTTGGGACTTGGGATTTAAAACGTTTTCAGAAACCCTAATTTGTGTTTTTATGCAAAATCTTTGGCTTTATAACTTTTGTGATGCTTTCTTTTTCCCTTTATTTTTGAGCGGGATTAGAAAAATTTTTCTCTCTCGATCGATCGCCATGGGTCTCTCAGTTTATTCTTCTCGAAAATCTTTTATACTAGTTTAGTGTTCTACAAATTTGTTACTTTGATCTTCCTTCAAAATTTCCCTTTTTATGCTTCTGTTTTCGTTCTTGTTGGGACTTGGTATTTAATACGTTTTCAGAAACCCTAATTTGTGTTTTTATGCAAAATCTCTGGCTTTATAACTTCTGTGATGCTTTCTTTTTCCCTTTATTTTGGAGCGGGATTAGAATAATTTCTCTCTCGGTCGATCGCCATGGGTCTCTCAGTTTTCTCTTGCTTCTCAGGTATTGCTAAATTGCTTGTGTTCTTTAATTATCTCTAGTAGTCTTGATCTTGATGTTCAAGAACTTTTCTGGATAGATGTTTGCTTTCTCTGATCTGAATTTTCGAAACCCTAAATTTTCGCATATGACCCAAATTCATATTGTATTTTTGGTACTCCTATTATACATGAAGGTATAATGGTACCAATTAGAAACATTCGGTGTAAATAAATATGTAAAGTGTTTTACTTGGCATTCCTATTGGTTTTGACAAAGTTTTTCTGAATTTTCGAAACTTTAAGATTTTTGCATATGACCCAAATTCATATTGTGTTTAAGTGCTGGTACTCCTATTATACATGAAGGTATAATGGTACCAATTAGAGACATTCGGTGTAAAAAAATATGTAAAGTGTTTTACTTGGCATTCCTATTGTGTAGTAAAGTCACAATGGTGCAAATAAATACCAAAAACATGCCTTAAAGTTGGATTTTTTTTTGGTTTTGACATTCTGTTTGTACTGGGTACAATTTTGCCAAATTTTGATTAAAGCATAGAATGAAATTGCTCATGGGTTTTGGTTAAGGAAATATGGACAGAGGATGTACCCATATTGGAGAAAGCAGAAATTATGTATGTCCCAAACATAAATAACTGGGTTACTTGATTTTTTGTTAGAATGGTGTTTTCTGGTTATGATTAGTTTCTCTTTCCTTTAGTCAGTATAATGATGCGAGTTCAAATAAGATACTTTGGTAAAGTCACAACAGTGGCATTCCTATTATACATTATGGTATAATGGTGCCATCGAAATAAAAGTTGGCAATGAGAATTATTATCATGCAGTAGATAGCACTAAGTTGGCATTCCTATTATACACAAAGGTATAGTGGTGCCAGTTCAAGTAATAATATACATCTGTATATGGCACTGTTATTGTGCAACGAAACATAGACCATTGCAAAGCCTCGTGCTTCCTTCCCACTCCATTTTCTTCTGATACACCACCATTCGTAATTCAAGTTTTTTTATTCAAAGTTCTTTGAATTCACTGCACACCCATGAAATGGCAGCTATGTCTTCTTTTGGCCTCCTTATATTATTTTCTGATTGGTGCCTGTTCAAGTAAGATACTGTGTTCTATAGCATTCTTATTGAATGCTATAAAAGGCACAACAGTGGCGCTCCTATTTTACATCAAGGTATAATGGTGCCTCTGATTAAAAGTTGGTGACGGGATTTTCTATTGCAGCAAAAGGGATGGCATTCCTATTATACATCAAGGTATAGTGGTGCATCCAAATAAAGGTTGGTAATGAGAATTCTTATAATGCAGTTAAAGGCACAATGTGGTGGCATTCCTACTATACATAAAGGTATAGTGGTGCCAGTTCGTGTAATATACCTGGAACTCTTATAGTGCAATGAAATATGAACAATCTTGGAGGCTCATGCTCCCTCGCCCACTCCATTTTTTCTGATTCACCACCATGAGCAATTTAAGTTTTATACGCAAAGTTGTTTTTTTGACTGTTTAGTATTCACTGCACACCCATGAAATGGCAGCTATGCCTTGTTTTGATTTTGTCCTATCTATATTCAAACGATGCAAGTTCTTTTGTTACTTGGCATTTTTCTTAAATGCTAAAAGGCACAACAGTGGCGCTCCTATTATACATCAAGGTATAATGGTGCCTCTGAATTTTCGAAACCCTAAGATTTTCGCATATGACCCAAATTCATATTGTGTTTAAGTGCTGATACTCCTATTATACATGAAGGTATAATGGTACCAATTAGAGACATTCGGTGTAAAAAGATATGTAAAGTGTTTTACTTGGCAGCTACGCCTTGTTTTGATTTTGTTCTATCTATTTTCAAACGATGCAAGTTCTTTTGTTACATGGCATCATTTTAATGCTAACAGGCACAACTGTTGCATTCCTATTATACATGAAGGTATAATGGTGCATCGAGTTAAGGTTGGTAAGATAAGAATTCTTTGTGGTGGTGGCATTCCTACTATACATAAAGGTATAGTGGTGCCAGTTAATGTAATATACCTGGAACTATTACTGTGCAATGAAATATGAACAATCTTGAAGGCTCATGCTCCCTCGCCCACTCCATTTCTTCTGATACAGCACCATGAGCAATTTGAGTTTTATACTAAAGTTGTTTTTTGACTGTTTAGTATTCACTGCACACCCATGAAATGGCAGTTATGCCTTGTTTTGATTTTGTTCTATTTATTTCCAAACGATGCAAGTTCTTTTGTTACATGCTTTTTTTTTTAATGCTAAAAGGCACAACTGTTGCATTCCTATTACACATCAAGGTATAATGGTGCATCGAATTAAGGTTGATAAGAATTCTTTGTGGTGGTGGCATTCCTACTATACATAAAGGTATAGTGGTGCCAGTTTGTCTTAATATACTTTAATACTCAGCACATTTATTGTGCAATGAAATATGGACCATCTTGAAGGCTTATTGTCCTCTTCTCCACTCTGTTTGTTTGCAAGATTCTGACTAACCAAAACTAGATTTGCATCATTCAAATTTCAAACATCCAGCATTGGTGAATTCAGGAAACACCTTCAACTACTTTTTGCTTTCCTGGGACAAATGATGACTGGTAGAAGACATGAAATATATCGGTCAGTCATGCCGAGAAATATTTAGTGGACAATAATGACCTTTATTGTTTTTCACTTTCTTCTTCTCGTTTGTCATTTGTTTGGATATTTTTCATTTTAAATACGGGTATTTTTCTAGTGAAATGCTTCATATAATTTCTTTAGATTGGCTCCTCCTAATGATGTTTGCATCATAATTAGGCCATGTTGGAACGGTTAGCCTTTTAATTTGAGTTGTATGGTATGTTCTCATTGGAAGCATTCTTATTGAAAACTTTGATGCAGTCCTTGGCAAAAGGAAATCATTAAAATTTTGTACAACATATTTGGATTCTACGTGCAATTTTGGCCAAAGTAAGTTCCCCTTAGTTACTACACTCCATAATTCTACCGTTGGTTTTAATACTCTCCATAATTCTACCGTTGGTTTTTAATTTCGACGAAAAGAAAAAGAGGGCTAGAGCGTGGAATTAGAATATTTTGCTCTCTCAATCGCCATGGGTCTCTCAGTTTTCTCTTGCTTCTCAGGTATTGCTAAATTGCTTGTGTTCTTTAACTATCTTTAGCAGTCTTGATCTTGATGTTTTAGTCAGAATTATTCTGGATATACGATTGCTTTCTCTGATCTTTAAAACCTTAAATAAACTTAGCAAATTGGTTTTGACAAAGTTTTTCTGAATTTTCAAAACCCTAAGATTTTCGCATATGACCCAAATTCATATTGTGTTAAAGTGTTGGTATTCCTATTATACATGAAGGTATAATGGTACCAATTAGAGACATTCGGTGTAAATAAATATGTTAAGTGTTTTACTTGGCATTCTTATTGTGTAGTAAAGTCACAATGGTACAGATAAATACGAAAAAACATGCCTTAAAGTCGGATTTCTTTTTGTTTTTACATCCTGTTTGTACTGGGTACAATTTTGCCAAATTTGGATTACTTGTTGTAGTCAGGCATAGAATGAAAATGTCCATGGGTTTCGGTTAAGGAAATATGGTCGGAGGATGTACCATATCGGAGAAAGCAGAAATTATGTATGTCCCAAACATAAGTAGAATTTATTCTACTAAGGCCAATCAAAAACTGTCTTACTTGATTTTTTATTAGAATGGCGTTTTCTGGTTTTTTAGTTTCTCTTTCCTTTAGTCTGTATACTGATGCGAGTTCAAATAAGGTACTTTGGTAAAGTCACAACAGTGGCATTCCTATTATACATTATGGTATAATGGTGCCATCGAAATAAAAGTTGGCAATGAGAATTATTATCATGCAGTAGATAGCACTAAGTTGGCATTTCTATTATACACAAAGGTATAGTGGTGCCAGTTCAAGTAATAATATCCTTCTGTATAAGGCACTGTTATTGTGCAACGAAACATAGACCATTGCAAAGCCTCGTGCTCCCTTCCCATTCCATTTCTTCTGATACACCACCATTCGTATTCACTGCACACCCATGAAATGGCAGCTATGTCTTCTTTTGGTCTTCTTATATGATTTCCTGAATGATGCCTGTTCAAGTAAGATACTTTGTTCCATGGCATTCTTATTGAATGCTATAAAAGGCACAACAGTGGTACTCCTATTATACCTCAAGGTATAATGGTGCTTCTGAATTAAAGTTGGTGACAGGAATTTCTATTTGCAGCAAAAGAGATGGCATTCCTATTATACACCAAGGTATAGTGGTGCATCCAAATAAAGGTTGGTAATGAGAATTCTTGTGATGCAGTTAAAGGCACAATGCGGTGGCATTCCTACTATATATAAAGGTATAGTGGTGCCAGTTTGTGTAATATAACTGGAACTCTTATAGTGCAATGAAATATGAACAATCTTGAAGGCTCATGCTCCCTCGCCCCCACTCCATTTCTTCTGATTCACCACCATGAGCAATTTAAGTTTTATACTCAAAGTTGTTTTTTGACTGTTTAGTGTTCACTGCACACCCAAGAAATGGCAGCTATGCCCCTTGTTTTGATTTTGTTCTATCTATTTTTTTGAATGCATTTTTTTTTGTTCTATCTATGCCTTGTTTATTTTCAAATGACATTTGCATCATAATCAGGCCATGTTGAAACAGTTAGCCTTTTAATTTGAGCTGTATGGTATGTTCTCATTGGAAGCATTCTGATCGAAAACTTTGATGCAGTCCTTGGCAAGAGGGAAATCGTTAAAATTTTGTACAACATATTTGGATTCTACGTGCAATTTTGACCAAAGTAAGTTCCCCTTAGTCACTACACTCCATAGTAATACCCTGGATCAGCATGTTTACTTTTATTTGGTCGTTGTTCATTTGTTTTGCCTTCCTCAGTGTGGTGGAGTTCGTAGAAGTTAATAGAAGAAATATAGAGACTGAATTGAAAGAAGTTTTGAAGCTGTGTCATTGGGACCGTTTTGAGAGTTAATTGTCCCTTGGCAGCTTGAGAAAGCCTTGGCAGAAGATCCAGAAACTAATACAGAAATACAGTGTAAGTTGCATCACTGGAAGTTATATACAGGATTTCATCTGAGTATCCTTGGTCAATTTTTTCTGAAGTTGTTTGTGAGTGTGGGGTTTAAATTTATTTATATTTCCATTTATATTTGTGAGGACTCAGGATGGTCTTCTTCAAAAGAAAGTGATAACAGGATATTCCAAGCTTTGGAAAAGCTGGAAATTGGACGTAGAAAGTTGCAAAGGAAGGTCCGAAAACTTTTTCTTTTGTGGATGGTTTCCTTTGGCTGACTCAGAGTTCCTTGCGGGAGTTGGTTTACTCATTTATGAGATTCCCTAGGTTCTGCAATTCTAAATTAGTTTCTATCAGTGACAGAGGGAGGATGCACATGTTTTCTTCCCTTGACATACCTTGTATTACAAGTTTCTCTGAAATGGAGTTGAGCTTGCTGGAAAAGATAGCTCATAGCTGCTATTTCCAGTGGTGTTGACGCTGAAATAGTACTTGTGCTTTCTATATTTCCCTTTGGTATTATTATTGTGCCATTGTCAAGCTTGCATTGTACCTGATGTGGTTTCACATTTGAAATAGGTATCTGTTTTGCAACTAAAAGCGTCTCTTTATAACAATGTACTTGTTCGTGTTGCACATTCGGTGGCTACTGCTAAATTGATGGATAATGCATCTTTTATGGTAAGATCTTCTTTGTGATTGATCATGTGCACAGTTACGTAAATATTGGCTGACTCTTGATTATATACTATCAAACAGGTATTGGACAAAAATTTTTCTAGATTTGCAAGCATTTGGATGCATATGAAAATTCAATGGAAGAATCAAGAAGACAGTGATGGCCAACATTATAAGTTCAGGCCTCGTGCATTTAGGATTGAGAATATAATGGAAGTGTATATATCAGCTCTTGGGAGGTTCCTTGCAAATGAAAGCTTCATTGAATGGAAAGAATTGCTGTCTGAAGAAGAATCCACTGAAACGGTGATGCTTCTTCACTGTTAGGCTGCATCTATAGGTTTTATTTTTGTCTTTAATCTTTTTATCAATTTGTGACTTGCCTGTTGGTTTAGATTGGAGATAGAGAGAAGCTTGAAAATTTAGAGGATGAATGGAGCCTAATGGAATAATCTATTTTGATCAACATGATCAATATGCACAATCAATTATTTGGGTTGGGTCAATGGATCTCGTACTTTCTGTAAGTTGTCCTTGAGAATTGTGAAAAAATTTCCCTCAATGCAACACTCTGCTTAAAGGTTGTGGTAAAAGTGCTTCTGAATTTGATTATGCAGCTTTCCATAGTCTATTACCTAAGTACCAATGATCAAATGTGTTTAAAATTTTCTTCTTCTTACAATGCATAACTGCATATTGATTGTTCCCTTCACATAGAAATAAGGAAAACAAAGTGGATCCTGTCTTCCTATTTGCAGGTTTTGGAGGTCTATTTTCTCCGCTTTGGATGCCAAACTTGTCCAGGAGCATCTACTTCGATTATGCTTTCTGGTTATTGAGCTATTACTAATGGTTATTCATTTTATGAAGTGGGCGGTAATGCTCAAGTGGGTGGTAAATCTTTATGAAGTGACGTTTAGACAGTGACTTGGTGGATAATTCATTGATTGAGTTTTTAGGCTTAAATATAGTGTCTGGATAAAGCTTTTTTGACATATTTTCTCAGTGCATTAACAAGAAACAAATACATACTTATTGGTTACATGTAACCACTAAAGGTGCTGTTTGTCCAATTGCCAAACTTATTTTTACAATAAAGATGCTGTTCTCATTTTATTCTTTGTTCTTATGTTATAATTGGTTTTACACCTTTTTGTGCATCTTTGATAAATTATATGACTTCGTTGTTGCACTTTTAACCACCTTTCAAGAAGTAAAAGTGGAAAACAATAGAATTAAACCAGCATAGCCTAAATTATGATTACAAGCCAACATTTATAGTTCTAAATAAGCTTATTTGTCAGGTTCGAACTGGATATGTTGTTAGAGTCTGTGAATGTAACAACCAAGCATGTGGAAGAACTATTGGAAAAGATTAACAATAATACAATTAGACAGTCCAATTCGTATGGAGGAGCACTTCACAGGGTTATAAACTGATTAATGATGTATAAAAGATATCCCTAATCGCACATATGAAGTGTGTAGTACACTTTTTTCATCTTTATCTGATGGCTGTTCCTATGGTTTTCACTGCAGCTCTGAATCTTAGGTGCATTGAACGTATATGGTGACCATGGACTTGATGTGATGGATGTATTAAGGAATAACGCTCATCTTGCTTTGCCAGTTCTTTGAACCCGCTTGAAGCAGAAACAAGAAGAATGGGCAAGATGTCGTTCTGATTTTAATAAAGTTTGGGCTGAAATCTATGCTAAGAATTATCATAAATCACTGGATCACCATATCTTCTTTATTAAGCAGCAGGACTCAAAGAATTTAAGCTCAAAAGGTATTTTCAGCTTTTTTTCATTATGTGAGATTAGGGCTCGATAGTTCAATATATCCTAGGATGATAATATTGCATTTCATAATTATAAGTTTGCATGCAATGGGTAAATTACTATGATACCAAGTGAGAGCCCTGCACTATTTTAGTAGTTAAATCTGGTGTTAAAAGCTTTTATTCATCAGTGATTTTGAGTTTCAACTTGTTCTTCACACTTGAGGAGGGCTAATGTCATGCTTATTTGATTGATCATGTTTTTGAAGTTACATGTACAGTTTCTCTTTCTGCAATTTTAGAGTTTGGCTTATTGAGTGCAAAAGTTGTCCTATATATTTGACCATTAATATAATTATAGGACTTGGCTTCAATATCATCAGTTTTCACTGTTTGTTTCTCATATTTGGTACAGCTCTATTGGCTGAGATCAAAAAGATCAGTGAGAAGAAGCGCAGAGAAGATGATGTGCTTCTTGCTATTGCTACTGGAATTAGACGACCTATAATTCCTAATTTGGAATTTGAATACCCTGATCCTGAATTTCATGAAGATCTATATCAGCTTATCAATTATTCTTGTGGGGAAATGTGTAAAACTGAACAATTGGATAAAGTAATATGAGTTTCACTTGAATTACTATCCCAATGAACCAATTATGTGCAAAAAAATTAGCATGCCACTTTGACATGAGAAAAGATAGTGGAGATGTCTATTATTTTTAAGTAATGGAAAAGATTTTTCGGGTAAACGTGTAATTGGTATCAATCAGCAAACTTTGAGTGACTATAGTCACCATTGAAATCACTATTGGATCAAAGTTGATGAGACTTCTCTTTTCTCCATTAATCTTTCCTGTTCTTTTTGGAAATCAATGAAGTTCTTTTTCTTGATAAATAAGCAACAAAAAAGCATATAAACTTTCTTCTTTGATAATTCCCAACCAAAACAGGGTCTACAATCTAATGCCAAAAAAAAAAAAGGTCTACAATCACTAATTTCCCTTATAACTAGACTAGACACCAGATAAATCAGGACATAAGCATATAAACTTTCTTCAAAAGAAGAAAGAATAAAACAAAGGCATATATCTAGTCCTTACTCTGACCTGGGGAATTTCAGATTATAGTGAAATTTCAACTTGCCTAATTCCACAAGCTGTACAGCTTCTTCAATTCTTGAGTCCTTAACCAATTCATCTATTACATTCCTCTGCAACAATGAAGCTCCGGATGGACCCCATTGATCAATAACCTCCTTACAAAGCTCAGCTGCCATTTCAACCTCATCTTTGGTACAAAGGAAGTAAATAAGCCTAAAATAAGTAACTCGATTCGGTGAAAGACCATTATTCTTCAGCTCACCATACAACTTCTTCACTTGCTCTAAATTCCCATCATTGCAATACCCTTTGATCAAGGCATTATAACTATGAATATTGGGTTCGAATCCTTTACTCATCATTTCCTCCAGCAACTCAACTCCTTTCGATATCTTATTCTCATAAACCAATCCTCTCATCTTCGAATTATAACTCCAACTGTCAGGAACAATATTCTTCTTTTCCATCAATCCCCATATTTTCTCTGCATCAGCAATCTTACCATTTCTATATAACCCATCAAGCAGCGTGTTAAACGTTATTACATTAGGTTCTATTCCCTTCTTCTCCATTTTATCGACCATAGAGAATGCTGAAGCAAAAGACTTCATCTCACAATGCGCCTTAATAACAGTGTTATAAGAAACCACATTAGGCTCAATTCCAATCTTTCCTGGTAACTCTTTGAACAATTTCTCGACTTCCTCGAACTTCTTCGAATGGATATATGCTGATAAAAGGGCATTAAAAGACATCACTGTACGTTCGCACTTTAGTTCAGGCATTTCATCGAACAGCTTCTTGGCATGTCCTGACATGCCTGCAAAGCCATAATAGAGCATTAGACGGATGACGAAATGTTCCTGGGAGATCTCTTGATACTTCTTTTGGTGTTGAAGGATGTCATCGATCAATGAGAATCGATTCATGTTTGCGAGGCGGCGAACAGTGTTATAATACTCCTTCTTGCAGTCGTTGCGGAATTTGTCGGAATCGCAATTCTTCTTGAACCTTTCCACTAAATTTTGGAGATTGCGTGCTCTTTTTTTAGATTTGGAGGGGGTTTCCGTGGCGGCGCTAATGGTGGAATTGGCAGTTGAAGATAGAGAAGTTTTGGTGAAAAGGTGAGCAATACGGCGGAGAGGGGAGGCTCCCGGTGCTTTGCTCATTTTTTCTTTGCTGAAAAATCAAAAATGTCTTGGCATAAGAGCGAACAATGGATTTGAAAAAAAGAACACACTTTGAACCCATTTTGTAATTTGGGCCTTCGATTTCTTTTTGGGCTTGCAAAGATCTGACGTGGGTTGCCCAACACAAACATTAATATCTAAACCCAAGTTTATAAACTTTTTTTTTGGCAATAAGTTTATAATTTTATATGTTCAATGTTTTTTCTTATAAACTCCAAAAAGGCAAAAATTAATTCGAAATAAGACCCTAGGCAAGGGGGCTTTGAGACAACAAAATTTCCACAAGATGTAATCCAAGAAGGCATTTTTGGTTTCCTTTGTAAAATTTGTATTTACAAACAGAATTACCAAATCTTTCTTTTTGAATAATTGAACTTTCTAATCCATGTGACCTTGGAACTATGTACTCCTTTA